>APFE030205194.1:122546-151191 GCA_000404065.3 Pinus taeda | reverse complement strand
GGATGTCCACAATATACTTCCCCTGCCCCAGGAAGAAATGCCCTCCTCCTGCCACACCTCCAAACCCAAAAAGTAATGCATCAAGCCAATGTCCTTCATCTCAAACTCCGTCGCAAGATCTCTCTTGCAGTGCTCTATGAGTCTCTCTGCACCTGTAATGACCAAATCATCCACATACAGCACCAGAATGAGAGGCTCCTCACCTATCACAATAAAGTAAAGGTTCGGATTTGCCTCACTCTTTGTGAAACCCATCCCCTGCAAATATGTATCTATCCTGGAGTACCAAGCTCTGGGAGCTTGCTTCAGGCCATAAAGGGCCTTCTTCAGTCTGCACACATGGGATTTCTTCCCATGCACCTCAAAGCCCTGTGCTGCTCAATGTACACCTCCTCCTGTATGAAGGCATTGAGAAATGCAGTCTTCACATCCATCTGGTGGATCTTCCAACCCATCTCTGCTGCTATCGATATAATGGAGCGGATCAAATTATATCGAGCCACGGGAGCGAAGGTCTTCTCATAATCAACTCCCTCTACCTGGGAGAACCCTCTAGCCACAAACCTCGCTTTGAATTTCTCAATGCTGCCATCTGCAGCATGCTTTACCTTGTAAAGCCATCTGGAAGTAACCGCGGACTTGCCCTCAGGCCTCGGCACCACCTCCTAAACATCATTCTTCATGATAGAAGAATATTCCTCCTGCATGGCCTCTCTCCAGACCTGCTGGCTAGCTGCCTCCTCATAGCTAGAAGGCTCATAGTCAAGGATGCTGGTAACCATCGCCATATAGCTACAAAATCTCTCAGGTGGTCTACTCTCTGACCGGCCTCTTCGGTCAGCTACAGATGTGGCGATCTCTCAAGGTGTCCTGAAGCCACTTGGGCTTCCCTTCTTCCTTGGCGCACTTCTCCCACTGGAGAATAAAACTCCTCCTCATCATCAGGGATCCTGAACTCACTGACTGTTCTGTCTTATATCCTCCTTGCCTGCACCTGAACCTCTGTAGAAGCTGAGGTACCGTGTGAACTGTCCTAAGTTGGGATCCTAGTGAACTGCTCTGTTGAATGCTCGGAATCCACCACCCCTCTGGCTCGGCGAGCCACTGCTCACTGACGGACCTGACATCCTCATAGATGTACCTTCGGATCCTCCTGATCCCTGCCCACTGGATCCCTTCGACTGACTCAACTGCTGCTGAGGGTCTGGCTGATCCAGATACTCTAACTCCCGTGACCTCCTAAAGGCCCTGTCCTCCTCAAACTTCACATCCCACCTGACAACAACTTTCCTCTGTGCAGGAATGTAAATCCGAAAGGCCTTTGAGTTCTCACTGTAGCGCACAAAGATACCCTTCTCTGCGGTGGGCTCTAGTTTGGTCCTCTTCTCCTTGGGTATGTAGGAGTATGTAATGCATCCAAAGATACGAAGATGACCAATATCAAGCTTCTTCCCAAAGAAAGCCTCCTCCGGAGTCATGTGCCCCAAGTGGCGATGCGGAATCATGTTCTGCAAGTAAACAGCTATGTTGTAGGCCTCTGCCCACAAGAACAATGGCAACCCCTGATCATGTAACATGGCTTTGGCAGCCCCTACGATAGATCTGTTCTTCCTCTCCGCAACCATCCTGCTGGGGGTTGTAAGGAACAGTGAACTCCCTCCTAATGTTTGCCTCCGCACAATAATCAATAAACCCTCCAGGGTGTACTCTCCCCCATTTTCCGACCTCAGGCACTTGATCTTACGACCTATCTATCTCTCCACAAGAGCTCTAAACCCCTGAAACCGCTTGAAGACCTCACTCTTGGTCTTCAAGAAATAAATCTAGGTCCTCCTAAAGTGATCATCAATGAATAAAATATAGTACTCATATCCACTCAAGGAAATATGACACATCCAACCGCTCACATCAGAATGAATCAAATCAAGTATCACAGTCGCTCTACTGTCACTGCTGGGAAAAGACATCCTCTACAAGTATCAAAGTGATCAGTACTGAAATCTGGCACACTTGTAGTGATCTCTCGCAAGGTCCTTAAGGCTCCATGATACATATGTCCCATCCTGCGGTGCCAAATCTCACATAGCTCAAAACTGCTAGCTCTGCTGTCGGTACTACTGCTCAATGCCACAAGGGACTAGAATGCAAACTTGTACACCTTTGCATGGCGTACACCTATCACTCTCGCTGAATCAGCTAGAGTGCCCCTGGGATACATCAACACATGTCCTCCCGTGAACAGTACCTCATACCTTCTGTCCTCCAAAGCTGAGACGGATATGAGGTTCTTCCTCATCCCTGGCACATAAAGAACATCTGTCACCTTCAAGGGAGGTTTGGACTCCCTCTGAAATGTCAGTGTCCCCACCCCGACTGCTCTAACAACTCTGTCATCACCGAGTACTACCTCTGTATCAGTGCCACTCTCTGAAAGCTCAGAGAAGTACTCACGGACTCATGTCATGTGACGTGAAGCCCCATTGTCCACATACCAGATACCCGAAGATGCTCCGCTAATCGAGGGAAAAGCATGCTCCCTCTGAACCTGTGTGGCAGGTGATCCTGCACTAGAGGACTCATACGCAGTGAACCCAAACTCCCGGTCAAAACAAACTGCAAAGTCCTCAACCTCTACTGAAGCTGCCACGCTCAACCTCTACTGAAGCTACCCTTGGAATAGTCCTTCTGTGTGTTACCATGTTTACCTTTACCTTTGCCTTTGCCCCCACTATTGCTTGTGGAAACCTGCTTATTCCCTTTGCCTTTTTTGCCTCCTGCTGACAATGCTACATCTTCATCCTGCTCAACTGGCTTGGCTGCCCCAAGCTGACATTTCCTGATCTTTGTCTGAATGCAATCATCCCAAAACCTCTCTCATGTGGGAAGGGTCTCACGTGCACAAACCCCATCAGCAAAGTTCATCCATGAACGGGGAAGGCCATTCACTGCAATTCGCACCAACTCAGTGGGTGGAATGACCTCTCCAATTGCTGTCAACTCATCTCTCACATTAATAATCTTTGTGAGATATCCAGCTGCACTATCATTACCCATCTTAATGTTCTTCAGCTTCTCCTTCAGGACCATTTTCCGGTTCTCATTGGTACTCTGGTAGAGATTGGACAATGTTGTCCACATCTCATGGGCATTGCTCTTTCCTCTCACATGAGGAATGCAATGGTCTTTGACTCCGTCTAAAATCAACCTCTTACCCTTGTTGTTCTTTTTATTATACTTAGCCAACTGAGTAGCATCAGTAGGCACAACAACAGGGTTCTGTGTGGTATTCACCATGATATCCCAGACTTCTGCCTCCTCAAAGATACTCTGCATTCTCTCCTTCCAAACGTTGTAATTTGTATGCCCATCCAGCCTATCCTCCACCCTCAATCCCAATGACATCATGTTGTCCTAAAACTGAAAAATAACACTGTTGTAGTAAAGATAAAACTATTGTTTGTGAAAAATCAGCTTGCTGGAATTTTCTGAGTGAAATCAACAAGCTGTAATTTTCCTCCTTGTTGTCCCAAACTGCACTTTAGCACTCAAGCTCTGATACCATGTAGAAATTTCTCATTTCCCACCTCGGTTTTCAGTTTCACCTTATTTCTCCCATATAGTTAAATGCCCTTTCCCATATCCATACATTCAACAACTGAAAAAATAAATTTTTGTTGAAAACACAAATTCTGTAAATTTTACAGAATGCTGGAAAATGCAGAAATAAAAAATCAGCAGGTACAAACAGTCATTTAACATATTTGAACACAATGAGTTTTGGTCAATGTGACCCTGGAAAAACCCCCTACAACTCTTGGGAAAAACCAGTTCGAGAGCTCTTTTTTATTTCTAAAAATGCCTTTTTTTTACAGTGAGAAATATTCAGCAAAAAATCAACAAGCAAATTTACAACTTATCTCTTTTCTCGTGCCTCACAGCAAACTGGAAACTACAGCAAACAGGACAGCAATAAATGTTGTAAGGCCTCCTCGATTTTCGTACTCACTTTCAGCCTTAAATGTTGTTGTACGGCCTACATTAAATGCATTGTACTGACCTCGATTTGCGTGTAGAAAAAAAAAAAAAAAAAAAAAAAAAAAAAAAAAATAAAACTGCTCCCGATGTTTATGCAAACCACTGTCGGATTTCTAGAAAATCGGCCAAAATCAGCCTTCACTGTGTGTTTGAATCAAACTATACAATCTGCTCATTGTGCCTTGGAATGGTGTGCCCAAATGTTGTCTCCTTCTCCTCTTGTCCAGAAATCTCCCTTGCTCTCTTGCTCTCCTTCTCTCAATCTGCTCATGAAAGAATGAATGACCTTTTGCCTCCTTTTCCTCCTTTAATCTAATCCTAAGTGACTTTTGGGTAACCTCTAAATCCAATCGCTGAAATAGATTGAGATGTAGGGATGCTCATTTAAATCTCACTTTTTATTTTTTAACTCACCCCACTTTAATAAAGACCCACTTAGTCATTTATTTCCAAACTCACTTTTCCTTTCTAATTTTACATTAACTTTATTAAAGTTACTTTAAAATTACACTTTAGTAACCTTATCACTTAAAGTCACTTTTAAATTAGATTTAACTTTATAAAAATTATAAAGTTACTTTAGGAGAAAAATTAAATTCTTTTGGACACTTTTCCCTAGGCCAAAGATCAAAGCCTTAGGGAACCACCTGTCCTCCGGTACCAAATTTCAACATTTAATATATTTTCTCTTGTCATGTATGTATTGCGAGATATCCGTGTATAACTCACCAGATCCATCCTTCACATCAAAAATGAACTTGTCCCATATCATTGAAACATTAAAACCTCTTTGAATGAAATGTTGGACACTAGATCGCATATCCCTTGTTAAATGTGGTGCATAATTGAATCTCATAGGCCTATCGATTGCATCTGTCCCATGACAAATAGCATTGGATTTGTCAATATGCATACATGCAGTATATATTATTACAGCATCATCTGGTTTAAGTTGAAGTCATCGCACAAAGAAGTGACATTGGCAACCAACTTTAATACTTTCATGTCGATTGTGGTTTGTCTTTTGATCTGAGGATGCACTCCTAATTCTCTTTTTCGATTGTGGACCATATGCACACCAATAACTTTACCTTAAAAAATTACAACAAATTAGATATAATATTTACGCATATTGAAAAAATTATACATATCTTGAAAAAGTATATAGAGACTCACACAGTGTACTCCAAATAAGTTGAAAAATAGGTTTGTTCGATATCCTCTATTTTTTGACTTCGATGAGACTTACGAAAAAATTGAGTGGGTGCACTTTCATTTGATTCATCTCCACTTATGAAACCATCAAGTCGACAATATGGAATAACTGCAACTTGGTCCCATCAATCTTTGTCCATGTTAAGTCTTCTACTGAAAATAGTATCATATCTTCTGGGTCTTCAACTTCCAACTCGTTAATCCTCTCCCACTTAGTCATTCTTCAAATACCTATACAAATTGCATTTAAAATAATTTAGTTTGAGTAAATATTATGGTCTTGATTAATGCATAGCGTACTAAGCATGGAAGTCTCATTTTTAGGTAAATATTTTATACTTTTCAGGTAAACCACTTTGGGATTAAGTAATATTGAGGGGATATTAGATGACAATGTACGATAAGTAATATCATAAGATATTGGGTCATTAATAAACTTAAATATTTCTGACAAATCTAGGCTAACCATGTATGACATATGAAGTCTTTGTGGAGGTGGTGCCACCATGTTAGTGTCAAGGGGCGACTTGTGATGAGTCACTGAGGTGGAAGGATTCAAAGGGAACTACCTAACACTGACGCATGAGATGGTGTGCTAATGGGGCCCTTCAAATAGAGATTAAAGCGAGAGACATAAAACCTCTCCTCAACAGACCCCCCAACATCAAGAGTAAACGACTAAAAAATGTTGTGAATTAAGACGAGGAAATCCCCTGTATTAAATCTTCTTTGAGAAAAAAATACACAATGATGGTGACTTACTAATGTTATAGAATAGGATAGGGACTCAACTAGGATAGAATAGGATCAACTAGATCTAAAATACAAGACTCACCAAACCACACCTCACTTTGCAATCTAGTTCCTCTAGCTAAAAAGTCAAAGCCTATAACCATCATCCTTGAAGAATAAAGGGTGGAACCTCTCACCAAATCAAAATTGTGTGGAACCAAACAGTTGCTCATGTAAGCAATGAGGGGATTTGGGTATCTTCACATTACATGCCCTGCAATATGATTATTAGATCTATTGTGTGCGTCCATAAATAAGAGATACATGTCTTGTCCTTTATGTGAAACCTAAGGGATGCAGTAAATGCCCAACTTATCATTAACAATCAACCCCCCTCTCTGTTAGTAATAATGCATTGATTTGCATATATATTGACCAAAGCATTATTCTCCCTTAAAGCATGCAAGAAGTTAACCCTAGAGAGGTCTTGGATACCTCCTTCACGCACATTAGTATTAAAACCAAAAGAGTGTTCAATGGAGTAATGTGAACCATACGCCTTGTTACATTCTAAAAATTCACCACCACCTTGAAAATTTGAAAACCAAAGTAGAATGAAGCCTTCAACATAATTAATTATTGAAATATCAAGAACCCAAAAAAATGCACTTGCAATTAATCCTATAGATCTGTAATAACCCCTCTACCACCCACCATCCCACTTTATAACATGATAATTAGTGAGTTAAGAAAATTAGTAGAGTTTTTATAATTTTAATTGAATCATTAAGAATTATTAATGGTAAGGATTTAATATTCTAGAATTTTTATGTTTTTTTGTCTTTTTAATTAAATTGACTAATTAAAAAAATGCCACATAACTAAGTGTCATATAAAACAAGTTATGGCTTTTGGTCATGTAGCATTGATAAATTTTGATATTGTAAAAAAACTTATTAACATTAGCAAATCTCCATGGTAAAGTGAGTGTGAATCTCCATGACTAAAAACCTTGTTACATGTTTTTCTAAATGTATATAGTTTTAATTTTTATTACTTGTTTTTTGTAATTAATAGTAATAATAAGAATTTAAAATAAAATTATAATCTAGTTAATTTTTATGTTTTTCTTAATCTTAATAATATGAGATATATTAAAGTGGCATGTTTTGTTATTGGTTATGAATTGATGTCTATCAATATTTATTAGTTATCTAATTTAGATGGTTGCACTAGTTTTATTGAACTTTTCTAATCAAACATTTTTTTCAAAAACAGAGGCTTTGGAAGTAAAATTTATACTTTGATATATATATAAAGAGAAAGGCATGTCTCCTTCTAAGAATTATAGTCCTACTTTTGTCACTACATTTCGTGATTTTTGTGGGTTATTTATTCAATATACCGTGATTTTTTAAACAATGTTAGTTATATTTCTTTCTCCACTTATAAACAAATGATAAGAACATTGGTTTGGCTCCTAAGACGTAAAAATTAATAAATCATAACCGGTTATATATCATTTAGTAACAAATTTCAAAATCTCAATGATTATTGTTTACATTATAATTAATAGTAATAATAATATTTAAAATAAAATTATAATTTAGATAATTTTAATGTTTTTTTTTAATCTTAATAATATGAGATGTAGTAAAAGATGTGTTTTGTTATTAATTACAAATTGATGTCTATGAATATTTATTAGTCATCTCATTTATATGGTTGCACTAGTTTTATTATTTTGAACTTTTCTAACCAAACATAAGCTTTGCAACTAAATTTTTTAGTTATGCGAATTGTAGTCCTATTTTTGTCACTTCATTTGACAAATTTGGTAGGTTATTTATTCAATATGTTTGTGTTTTTTACACTGTGTTAGTCATATCTCTTTCTCCACTTATAAATAAATGTTAAGAACACTGATTTGGCTCCTAAGACATAAAACTTAATAAACCATACCTGCTTATATAGCACTTCGTAACAAATTTGAAAA
Source organism: Pinus taeda (assembly GCA_000404065.3). Taxonomy (NCBI): domain Eukaryota; kingdom Viridiplantae; phylum Streptophyta; class Pinopsida; order Pinales; family Pinaceae; genus Pinus; species Pinus taeda. The sequence goes on along the minus strand of APFE030205194.1, from coordinate 143,213 downwards.
TCTCAATGACTAGTAAATTTATTATTTACATTTTAGTATAACAAATTTTACAATTGGATATTAACAACAATGTTTTGGGAACATATTTCAATTCCTACAAGATATATTATGAAGTAAGTTTACACTTCTTTTCAAAAAAAAATTAATGGATGATTTGAATTTGATTAAATTATTAAGTTTTGGTATTAAGAATAGTATTTTACAATCATAAAAGTACATTTCCACAATAGCTAATGGACAAAAAGGAAGCATTATTTACAAGTAATTAGAATTTATAATTATAGTGAATTGAATATAGTTAATAGTTTCAATTTTCTTAATTAATTATAATTTGATTAATTATTTTTATTATTTAAAAATATTTTTTTCTTGATCTTAAATGTTTCGTTTCAATTTTTATTTGTAAAATCTATTTTAATGTATATTGTGAAACAGGAATTGGAATGTTTTGTGTATCATTGTCTTATTATTCTAATATGAAAAAGTAAGGTATTCATGTATTCTTAAAATGGAATGTGTGTCACTTTTGTGGTGAGGAGAGGCATATGTACAAAAAAAAATTACATACATAAATCAAAGTGAAAAATAAATTGTTATTTTCCCTTTACGTTAAGCAATGCAATGAATCAAACACGGAAAATGGTTCTAGTTTGTTTTGTGTATGATAAAAGGTCCTATGAAGACCTATTCGTCCTTTCCACTCTCAAAGTAACTGGGTCTTGCGGAGATATCTTTTATGACGGGTAGTAGGGTTACGTCCTGAAAGAACTGGTGACGCTTCCAATAGCCAAAAGAATCAACCAAAGTAATGAATGAGGTTTTAGTGCTTCCCATGCCTCCACCTATAGGAAAAGATGCCCTAAAATTTGGCCAATAAGATACCTTCATCTCACGAGGGCAGTCAAGTCTTTAGCTTCTTAGTAATCGATTATCAGTACCAAGCACTATACAAGTCAGGTAGCCCCATATAGTACCGCACACACTGAGCCTAAGCCAAATCCCCTCTGAATCGGGTCTCTGTGTTGCCCGAGTAGTCTTTTCTGTGGGAGATTGAAGGATTTGAAGCACCCTAAAAGACAACTTCTATGTTTCATAACGTAACATGAACATGGCAGCTTATTGGATGCCTACCCCCAACAGTCCTAACCTAAACTATAAATTATTTTGTGTCCCATGTGGGGAAATTTAGTTTGTTCAAGTTATGATTTCTTTTAGGTGTCTTCCTTCACTTATGGTGTGAGAGATTAAGCTTAAATAAACTAAGTACAAAATCTCCTCAAACTTGATTCCCTTTGTTCAAAGTTTAGAGTAGCTTAGTGTGTGTTGTGAAATGTGTGTGTAAGTGACAAAGTGGACCTACAAAGTTTGAGTGATGTGGATATGCGATGATCATTTACAAAGTCGTCTACTTACACTAAATTATGTTTATTCCTTACCTGCAAAAAAAATAATGTGTGGTTGATGGGCCACTTACTTCCTTCCTATTACACTATGTAAGCTTAAAAAGGGAGATGGAAAACTGAGTGCTTTGAGAAAGATTTCAGATGCAAGCCCAGGATCGTCTAAAAGACGCAAGGGAAGCAGGGGCAACTCCATTTCTTTAATAACACCCAGTTCCTAGTCCCAATGCTAATGAAGTAAAAATGTTTTGTTAGTAAAAAAATGTGTGTGGATTATGGGCCACTTACTCCTTTGCTAATTAAGCTATGTGACTTGGGTAAAATAGAAAAACAAATTGAAAATATGTGTGGATTATGACCACTTTTCCCCTTCATTAAGATATGTGTGAAATGTAAAAAATTAAAGTAAAGGCTAAGTAACTACCCTACTAATACTAATTAGTAAATAGATTAAATAATCTGAACTATCTGGAAAAAAATTACAGAGGTGAAGGCAATTCACCAAAGGTTCTCAGTCACCTAGGAAATAAAAATTACAATGATTATTTCTGTTCTCTGTAAACGGTGCGGGTTATCCTCTGCACAAGTGAGTGAACCGTGTGTCAATCTGCAATAAAATGATAAGTGTTAAGCAAAATTATAGATATTAAGAGTAAGAATGATTATAAGCAATATGCATTATCAATGTTTTTTATTAAAACTTATATGATTAGGGAACAACGTATTTTATAAATGATGCTAGACTATAAATAATTTAATTAAAATTTACAATCTCAATAAAATAAATTAATTAATTAATTAAAATTAAAATTAGTATTAAAGAACTAACGACAAAATATATACCTTTATCATAAATTCAGTTAAATGAAATGACACCCTATAGAAATAACACAAGGCCTTATGGAAGGAAATTAAAGCAAAGTAGAAAGAAATATCAAAGTACTATGCAAAACAAATGTAGAGATAAAAAATTATACGAATTATATGTTATTAGTCAATCCAAAATGCCTTATGTAATATTTTTTCTCAAAACTTTGGAAATGAGTGGATACTTATGGTAGGAATGTAGCTCGAGGGAAGTTTTACTCAAAATTACATATTGCTAAGATTTTCAGTGGTGACCTATCTATCATCGACAAATTTTTTTATAGTAAAAAATTAAAATGGTTGTGTCCAATATATAAAAATCATTTTGATATCAATTAAAAACTATTTTCCAATAAATAAGAAGAGATTATTTTATGCAATACCCAAAAAAAACCTACATGATCTTGTCATGGGGTGTTTATCCCAACACTAGAAATGCAAAGGTTTAACAAAAGTGGAAGCCCTTGTTAGTGCAGAAGGCAAGCATAAATGAGGATGACAACATGGCAATTATGATGCAGCCTATATGGCAATTGTCCAAAACTATATTGCATAGTTAATAGGAAAATTCAAGCAGCCTTTCGGAAAACCAATTAGTTAAATTATTGTTTCAAAACTATGGCCAACTTCTATTAAAAGTCTTGAAATGCTTTAAAATAATTTAAAATTAAATGTGAAATTTCCATGCCAATGCTAAAATTACAAATGCATATACAAGCTCATCATAAACAAATTGTACCATGCATATATCACAATCATGACTCATTTAGAATAATCATAAACAAATAATCAAAAAATAATCTCACTATAACCTCTCATCAATTTTGTTAGCTAATAATTGCTTGTCAATAGAGGATCTTTTCAATGCACTTCCTCTTTTATATTTCCGTATTAGAACAACAAAACCCAAAAGAAACTCAGATTCAAAAAGAGAATTGGAATCTCAAAACAAAAAATATTTTTTGCAACTTTAAACATATATTATCAATTATAATTCTATTTTTAGTAATTTGATTCTTATTAATTGTTTTCTTTTAGCTAACATACATAGCCACAATACTTTTAAAATACACACCTTACCAACTAAAAGTGATATTTATTAGCATGCCAATTATTACGATTGATGCTAAATAACACAAGTTGTCTATCGGGGCTGAACTATCACAATTATTACTATTGATGCTACAAGTTGTCTATAATAAATGCTTATTTGGTATACATTTGAATATGCCCACAAACAAAAATATGACATTTTTCATTCTGAAATCAGACTTGGACAGATAAGTAAGGTTTGTGTTTGTAATGTTGATGGGTTCTTGAGACTGATAAACCTATATAACTTGGATAAGACAAACTAGGTTACCGTTTGCAATGCTTACAACATTTTGATATTGATAAGCCTATGAAACTTCCAAGTATGTAGTGACACAGTAAAACTACTTATGGGCTCTCCAGACGAAGTCCCAAAAATTTTAGGTGCTTTTATTTGTTAAGTTTAATGTGCCCAAAAACAGAGACAAACATTCTTCATTATGAAATCAGAGTTGGATCGAACCAACAAGTGTTGTGTTTAAAGCACTTATGAGTTCCCAATACTGATAAGCCTATAAAATTTTGGGTACGTACAAAGACAGAAAAAACACTTATGGGTTCTCAACACTGAGCCTACAAGATTGTCGAGCTTGTTTATTTGTCGAATTCAAATACACATTAGTACTGACAATCAACTTGACTTTTAGGGGCTTAAAAGAATGAAAGGAATAAAATTTATAAAATTGGACCAGTAAATTGCCAACAATTTAGTTGTCAAATGCATTCACAGTTTTTCAATACCATTACTAAACTTCATTAAAAAATTTACAATATCTTTGGTAAAGTTAGGGTTTGGTACCAAACTTTAGTATGTATTATTTGGTTTGGTAGTAGTTATTTCTTATGGGGTTGCATCAATGGTTATGGTTTTTATTAACAAGGTCATTCTCATGCAGTATCGAGCTTGTATTCACACAGAAACCTGAATTAAAACCCACGGTGAAAACCCTAAGTGACTTTGATAGCATAGATACCCCAGTCACAAAGAGGGACTCAATTCCCTACAGCCACTTAGGTAGAGAAGAGCCCTCCAAAGTTCTTCTCGCCCAATCCTGAAAAAGAGCTTCCCTAATTTTTTTATCGACAATTATTGATTCTTGACCAGGTCTATATAGCACGGGAATTGATCTATTACCACTAGGATGATTGTCACCTTGAATTTCCTATGGATTCACCACCGCCCACCCCCTCTCCCCCCTAACAACTAGCACATATTATGAAACACATAGAAGGCCACTGCAAGTTGAGAAGCATGAATCAAGTGAACATTCATATATCTCAAGATCTTCCATTTGGTTTTCTGTATCCTAAACCCTTCTTCAATACAAGAGAAACTATTCAAGAGTTATCATCAAAGGCCTTTCTCAGGCTGTCCTCAGACTCGAAGGGGGAAATGCAGAATGGCTCAATTAGGTACCCTTCTCTAGCAACCATGAAGGGTTTCACAAGGGCCTTGGCACCACCCATGGAAATCACGAGCTCCTGCAAGGAAACCCCATCACGGAATTTATCGTGCATCATCGTGGATTGCTTGTAGGAAACATCCTAGAAAACCTTGTTGGTGTCGCAGAGCGCCTGGAGAATGGAATGGAATTTGTAGGTCGAGTGGCAGGACGAGGAGGTCAAGGGAGAAACAATTTAATGACTATTCTTCCTCTGCAAAAATTGGTAATAACTTTACTTACATACATTGGTCATGCCTTTGGTTTCACTCAAGCTCGGCCTTTGACCCCAAATACAACAAAAGAGCTTCTACTTCTCTCACTTTACTACAATGCAAATGTGGGATTTGCTTTGGCAAGTTTGAAAGGGATCAATATAACCATGTATATAGCTTTGAAGACGCTTACCCCCTAGCTATTTTGATTGCAGGAATCTTTTGTGGTAAAGGAAAGCCACATGTTCCGGTATTTCTTATGCACTATGGTGCTATTTGGTTTCCTTTTAAATTCAATATAATTTTATTTAGAGATCAGATCTAAGATTTTTGACTTAGATATTCTGCAAATTTCCTAATGTTCAACTTATTTTTTAGGAAAATGCAGCGTAAATAAATGAAAAAAATGCATGGCTAGATAATATAGAAACAGGCACAAGCCTACCTAAAGGTCAAGAGAAGTGACAAAAACCTAAAATGTGCACCCTACTCGGCTTGGATTTTGTCAATAAAAGAGAGCCCAACTTTGTATCAACGCTTCCTCTTCTACGGACAACAACCTCCTTGACGACAACACAGACTACAACAACGAGCTCTAGACAGAAACCAAATCATTAATATACAGTGGGTTCGAGTAAATCAAGGAGGAGAGGAAAATGTGGCGATGTTTCGTATTCACAAATATTTCAATATATTTGCGTTGAATGTGATTAAATGGGTAAGTACAGTGTACAAGATGCGAACAGGTAAGATGTAGATGGATGGATCGATGGATGCATGGCCATGCATATGTCCTTAGGGAGTATTAATTAGTCTATAGCATTGGAAATATTGGTTGTCGAGTTCTGATCCAAATATGGTGTAGGATCAGAAATCTAGCATATGGTGAATTTAAAGTTCCATTTTGACTGTGGTATGTGGTCTTCTCTACCTGTGCAACATGAGTTTTTGATGCAGGAGCATAACATTGTAAATATTATATTCATGAGCCAAATTCAATTCGCAAGCGTAGACAATGGTATTGATGAAATGTAAGGGGTGGTACTTTTGCAAAAAATATACCCTTATCACAAATTCAATTAAATTAAATGGCACTCTAAGCAATAAAGCAATATCAAAGCACTTTGCAAAAGAAATGTAGAGATAAAAAATGATAAGAATTCTATGTTATTAGTAACATACATCTTAATGTATTTGGTGTTTTTTTTAAATAAAGCACTGGTCTCTTTTAATTGGAATGTGGTGATATAATTTTTTATAAGAGTATTAGTGTTTTATCATTTGAATTATAATTTAAATATAAAAATACATTTTATTTTAAAAAACTATATTTAAATTATATCAATTCAACATTATAAAATTTTCATTTCTCTAAATTCTAATTGAATTTTGAATTTAAAGAAAACAAAAAAAAAACTTTAAAAAATAGCCAAAATCCACCTCTTCACACAATTTCTTTCAATTTCTTTCTTACTCATTCCAATTAGAACATGATAGAACTTAGACTTCAGAATAGTGATTTCCTACTCAATGCAACTAGAACAAGACAAACCTTAGACTTCAAAAATAAAGGGGTGGAATTTACTCTATAACACTATCATAATACCATATGATAGGTGCAGTAAAAGTAAAAATGTAAGAAAAATTTGTAGTTGCAGTAAAAGGAAAAATGTAAGAAAAATGGAGTAAAAGTAAAAATGCAAGAAAAAACCTCTAAAAGTAAGAATGTAAGAAAAATCCTCCATGAAAATATGTGCACATGTTGAATGCTTTAAAAAGAGTTTGGAGGCATACTTAGTATGAGAGTAAAAGTAAAAATGTAAGAAAATCCTCTACGACAAAATGTGCACATGTTGAATGCTTTAAAAAGAGTTTGGAGGCATACTTAGTACCAAAGTGTTCGTCTAAGCATCAAGAAAATAGCCTACAAGAGAGAGATAATTGACACAACCACTAAAATTCAGAAGTTTACTTACATACATTGGTCATGCCTTTGGTTTCACTCAAGCCCGGCCTTTGACCCCAAATACAACAAAAGAGCTTCTACTTCTCTCACTTTACTACAATGCAAATGTGGGATTTGCTTTGGCAAGTTTGAAAGGGATCAATATAACCATGTATATAGCTTTGAAGACGCTTACCCCCTAGCTATTTTGATTGCAGGAATCTTTTGTGGTAAAAGAAAGCCACATGTTCCGGTATTTCTTATGCACTATGGTGCTATTTGGTTTCTTTTAAATTCAATATAATTTTATTTAGAGATCAGAACATGTGGCTTTCCTTTAGAGATCAGAAAATTCAATATAAAATTATATTGAATTTAAAAGGAAACCAAATAGCACCATAGTGCATAAGAAATACCGGAACATGTGGCTTTCCTTTAGAGAGAGATAATTGACATAATTGAAATGCTTTAAAAAGAGTTTGGAGGCATACTTAGTACCAAAGTGTTCATCTAAGCACCAAGAAAATAGCCTACAGGAGTTAATAACTGACACAACCACTATGGAGCTTCTCCTTTAACTTAATCCCTAGGTCTTAAATGTTATACATGTGGTTAATATATTGGCCAAAAAAAAAGGTGGAACAAGAGGATGTCTAACAAAAGGAATTCCGATCTATGCAGTGAATCAAGTGCTACAGAAGATTATGTTGGATTTGACCTTTTAAACCATGGATTTACTCTTGACCTTCATATTTGCAAGGTTCCATTTACAATGGTAACATTTTACTTAGATATATATAACTTTCACAATCCACAACATCATACTTAGATATAGATAAAGAAAGAAAATGATAACTTGTGAAAACCAGATCCACAACATCATCAAAACAACTTTCGTCAAAATAACCCTCTTTTAATTTTCATTGCTGGCCCAAATTCACTTCCAAGAATTTTTAAATTTTAGTTGTGAGCAATCTAGCTACAACAGAGGCAATATAAATGCTACTTCCACATGCAATAGATTTAGGTTTGAGGAGTTTTTAAATCTCGAGCCATTCATGTTTAGTTAGATCCATCATTAATATCTTACCTCTATAAGCCTTTAATGGTTCCGTTTTGACCAAAATTATATAATGTTTAAATTATGCCCTTTTGAAAGTTCAAATGATTACTTTATTTGAAAGTTCAAGAAATGCAAGTTGGTGACAGTTTAATGAGTAAATTCGAAAAATCAAGAAATGCATGCTTGTGACTATTTAATTTGGAGATTAAATTGATTTCACTAGTAAAATTCGTGTGGAGAACTTTGAGGCGGAGGAAAGCAAAGATGAAGGAAAAGACAAAAGAGTGTGGGTAACTTTGAGGAGGAGGAAAGCAAAGATGAAGCAAAAGACAAAAGCTTGTTCCTCCTTGCAAAAAACACAAGAACAAAGATGAAGCAAAAGACAAAAGCTTGTTCCTTCTTGGAAAAAAACACAGTTGAAAAATGAAGAAATGCAAGCTTGTGACAATTTAATTAGCCATAAGAAACGGAGATTAAATTGATTCCAGTAGTAAAATTCACGTCGATAACTTGGAGGTGAAGGAACACTGGGATTCTTGTTGCAATTTGTTCCAAAATGCTGTTGAAATTTGGAAAGTGTTTATAGACATTGATACGGGTTTGCATGGAGAAACTGGGGCTTATGCAACTATTGGTTTAGGTATTGTTGACTTCTTATGCATTCCCTTACATCCGGATGTCTGACTGGTATGGAGCAGAGGTTTTGCTCCATGATGTGGAGACGCTTCATGACTTGGATGAGTCTCATGCACAGGTAATATCTATTACCAAGAATTTATCTATTCAGTAACATAGACTCATATAATATGCACCTCTTAGTTTTAAATTCTAATTACTCATATAATATGCACCTCTTAGTTTTAAATTCTAATTTTCATCACAGGTAATTTATGCTACCATGAATTTATCCATTCAATATCTGAGTTTTTAAATTGCAATTTTCATTTTCTTAAGTACAAAATATATTTAAAGATCGATTCAAATTCACACGAAAGCAAAGATGAAGCAAAAAACAAAATCTTGTTCCTCCTTGGAAAAACCACATAGTTGGAATAATTCAGGCGGGTAATTGAAAGTTCAAATGATTAATTTATTTGAAAGTTCAAGAAATGCAAGCTGGTGACAATTTAATAAGTACATCCGAAAAATCAATAAATCCAATCTTGTGACAGTTTAATTGGGGCATAGGAGACACAGATTAAAATAATTTTAGCAGTAAAATTGGCACAGGTAACTTGGAGGTGAAGGAATCGCACGCAAGTAACAGTGAAAAACACAGTTGGAATACAAAGCTTGCTCCTTGCATAATTTATGAAACGTTGACAAATATCATGGATTTTAGGAGTGATGCACCTACCATAGAAGCGGAAGAAACGTTCAATGGATTTCGCTGCTACCAATGAAGTTGGATTTCGCTCCTGCCAATGAAGTTCAAACCACAGAGCTAGAGAATTTCAAGCACAGACCGATAAAATCCAACTTGCTCTTTGCATAATTTATGAAACATTGACAAATATCATGGATTTTAGGAGTGATGCACCGGCACAGACCGATAAAATCCAACTTGCTCTTTGCATAATTTATGAAACATTGACAAATATCACGGATTTTAGGAGTGATGCACCCACCAGAGAAGTGGAAGAAACGTTCGTGGATTTCGCTACTTTAGTCGCTGCCAATGAAGTTGAAACTACTGAGTTAGAGGATTTTGAAAAGAGCTAACCAGTCTGCTATTGGGCATTAAATGTCCGCTTACGATAGCCATTTAAAACAGACATGCGCTGTGCTTTCCGAATTACTCCATCCCAAAAGCTATATATGGCTATTGAGGCAAGCTCGTTAGCCTTAGCCCTTGCCTTAATTTATCAAGAAATGCGTATGTATGATCAATGGATGGCTGGCCTAACCCTGTCCTTTAAGAGTATTAATTTATCTACAGGGATGGAAATATTAGTTGGTCGTGAACTGACGGTGATCGTAGTGATCGTTGTACATGCTATAGTGTAAATTATGGCACAATCAGACTCTACCTAACATATATTTATTAAAAAACCAGAAAAATAATTAAGGATCGAAAGTAATTGTGCGATTATAATCTGCTTGGGCCAAAGAGTGTTATGCGATTATAACCTGTTGCGCCAGAGATAATAACACTCGTAACAAATAGTTAAACTAGTTTTTTACATTTACCTTTTTATGAGACCTCATTGATTGCGGCTAAAGTAGAGGTACAAAAATATTTAAATAACATATAGTTATTAAAAAACAGATAATAATCCAAGTTTTTAAAAATCCCCAGTAATTATACTTTTGATTGTGATGAGACTTCATTGATTGCAGGTAAAGGTTAAAATATTTAAATAACATATATCTATTAAAAAATAGGTAATACTCAGGATATTAAAAACTAGGTAATACTCAAGGATTTTAAGGGTCGAAGTAATTATACTTTTTGACTGTGATGAGACTTCATTGATTGCAGCTAAAGTAAAGGTACAAGATATTTAAATAGCATATACTTATTAAAAAACCAGATAATACTAAAGGTTCAAATCATTATACTCCAAGGTTTTAAGGATGGAATTTAGAATTTAATTATACTTTTCACTGTGACGAGACTTTATTGATTGCAACTAAAATAGAGATACCGAACATAGTGAATGATCGACTTTGAAAACTAGGTTATAAATTAGAGTATGCACCTCATAAAACATTTCACTTTTTACCATTGTGGAAAATTATGGCATGGAAGTGAAAATAAAATATTTAAAATGAATATATTGTTATTTTATAATAAAATATTTAAATGAATATATTGTTATTTTTAAATTATATTAAAGACTTTTTTTTGTGTATAAGGTTTTGGATAGATGGTGATAGTGTTGTGTTAAAGCGTTTTCTGATGTGAAGTGACCAGTGCAATTGTTTTAAAGCGTTCTTTGATGTGAAGTGACCACTTCAATTACTCGCCCCGATCACCCCGATCAGGGTGATATATTTTAACAATATGGCATTCCTTGATGTGAAGCTACCGGTTCAATTACCCGCCCCGATTGGAGTGATATATTCAACATGATGACACTCCTTGATGTGCCACCAGTTTAGTTACATACCCTAATCAAAGTGATATATTCAACATGATGGCACTCCTTGATGTGAAGTCCCCTGTTCAATTACCCACCCCGGTGATATATTGGACATGATGGCACTCCTCGATGTGAACAACCCAATTCCCCACCGCAATCGACATGACAGCACTCTTTCATATGAAGTTATTGGTTCAATTACCGACCCCTATCCGGGTGATATATTCAACATGATGGCACTCCTTGATGTGAAGCCACCGGTTCAATTACTTGCCCAATCGGGGTAATATATTCAACATGATGGCACTCCTTGATGTGAAGCCACTAGTTCAATTACCCGCCCCGATCGGTGTGATATATTGAACATGATAACACACCTCAATGTGAAGCCATCAATTCAATTCCCCACCCAAATCGACATAACAGCACTCCTTCATATGAAATCATTGGTTCAATTCCCTACGCCGATCAAAATAATAACATAACTAAGACATGATGAAAATATAATCCCAACTTAAAAAAACAATATATATATATTATATATTTATAGATTTTTTATCATTAAATAAATAAATAAACCTATTAAAATCTCGCTGTACATAAATAGGAATACTTATGAAGTTAATTTGTTAGCTTATATGTTAAATAGAAAATAAATTAGAAAGAATAATCTCCCCTTACCATTCACTTCCGCTGTCAACTTCTCTTTATTAAAATACTATTTTTTAAAATTAGTTAAAACATCCGTTTCCCCCACCAATAATGAATAAACTTTTTGGAACTAACGAGACCATGCTTAGATTCGAGAGCATTAAGGATACCAATCGACGTCGGGCTTCTTTTAATTTAATTTATGGATATTAATATGGTATGAACGACACATTTGACCAACGGGATTTAAAAAGATATTAAAAAAACAAGAAAATTCAGCGTTAATTAAAAAAAAAATGAGAACAAAGGAGTTTTGGTACTTGCAAGCATGGTTTTGAAATAGAAAAATAAATTTTAATTTTTGAAATATTTAATTTTTTTAAACCTTAATAAAATTTATAATCATGTTTAAAAATTTGAAAGACAAACATCATTACAATATAACTGCCTTCGGCAGGTGTGATTAATTAAATCCAACACTTCATAAATCTACAGTATATCTATACTATTTTAATGACAACGACAACTCAGTGATCATGTAACCATAATCGTGTAACTGAAAGACAAAAGATCATGTATAACTAAAACACACAAAAATTAGTAATCTAGAGTGGTTAATGCCAACGCAATGATCATGTAACTAAAAGACAATTAGTTATATATGTACGAAGAACTGACCAGTTAAACATTTCCTTGGCTATTCAGCTGAAATATTTTTTCTTTGAATTAGCATTAGACACAATTTCATACATCGAGGAACAATTTCATACATCCAGGAATTTGTGCGAAAAATCGAATTTGATCTCATGTTCAAAACAACGAGGAGTCAAACACACTTTGCCAGTGACAGTCGTTGGCTAAACCGCTTTAAGTAAGAAAATCGCCAAGCTCTCCCCTTTTAGGGGACTTCGAAAGCTCAGCAGAACCATGTTGTGTAGGGATACAGATGCCATTTTTCACTCTATTATCTAGCTCTTCCCGCAAATTTGGATCGTTAGGTTCTTCCACCCAACTCTTAGAAATATCTGCAGAACCAATATGGGTAGGGCCAGAGGTACAGTTCGATTCCGAAGATCTACAAATGTCGGTTTTCCTTCTCTGGTCTAAGAGCTCATGCAATCTCTGCAGAAAAAGGAAAAATGTACATTAAATTACAAGAAGTCCAAATTGGCAAAGTGGATCTAACCCACTATTGTGACCACTAACACAAAAGGCCCAAATAAAAAATGTTGATTGTACTTAGGCCTGCTCAGGCAGAACCATAACTCACAAACTGCAACAAACGTGGGACTTCCAGAAGGACTGGACAGGTGTAAATAGGTTGGATAATGAATACAACAAACAAAAGACGCTTTAAAATACAATATTTCGATGAATAAGAAAATGTAGACTTTGGTGATCCACTCAAATGTTCATGTTTGAATGTAAACTACTGGTTAGCAGGGTGAAACTACAAACAAAAAAACTGATTATAATATACCATGCCGATGCAAATCAGACACAAACCATGAAAACTGAACTATTTAGGAACTCAATTAGTCTAACTAATAACAAGTAGCAACTGAAAACTGAACTATGTGGAAGTCAATCCTGTTGGTGCTCAATGCCAGCTGCAAACAAAATACAGACATCAAACTGCTTGTTTTGAATGCCGAGGAAATTTTCTAAAGATTTGGATCTGACAATTACTAATTAAAAAAAAAAACCCAAGGATCTGGATGGACAAGGTCAGCGACATCTGCAATTATAAAACATGGATAAAGGCAAGGTCATATGGAGAAACCAACTGTCAACTGCAATTAAAAAGTACCCACTGTCAACTACAATTTCATGAATAAAGAAATACCCATCTAATGATTAATATTTCCCAAAATTTGAACCTAAGTACGTAGTTTAAACTTCAATGGAAGAAAAGTGTTAGAAATATCATGGGGTTGGCATTGCCACCAATAATGAGGTGGAAGCCCTTGCAGCCTTACAAGGTATAAGGGTGATATTAGTCCGGGGTGTTCGAGACATTGTTGTGGGGGTGTTTGAGCCATTTCTGTTATAGGGGACTCGACCATCATCACAAGGTCACACTTGTGTTAAGAATGGTGTATAATATTCTGTTATAATATTCACATGTGGCCACGGCTTTGTGCCATTGATGCATTATGTTAGGCATTTATTATGACTAAGGTCATCGTTTATTGTAATACTAAAACAAAGTTATAGTTAAGGCCAACCTAATCAACTATTATCAACATCAATATGTGTTAAATTTCCATGAAACTCTGGAATACTTCAATGAATAACTGAAAATTGAAACAGTTAACTTTCACCAACATATAAGTAGCAGAATAAAAACACAGATAAAAACACATCACACAAATTGACATGTATTTTTCTCTGGAAACCCAAATGGGAAAACCTTCTAACTTGAATGTGCCTATTTTATTTATTGTTCTTGAAGCAATTGAATCTATCACAAAGCAATCTGTCTCTCTTGAGAAAGCGTTCTGCTTCTCACACAATTCTCAGCTGATACAATTAATCTTGGCCTGCCTTGATCAATACTTGATCTCGGTTCCTGCACACAATTCTTCCTCTGCTACCTCGGTTCCTGCACAGAATTCTTCCTCTGCTACCTCGACTTGCTTGCAAACCCTGTTGTCTTTGCATCAATTCTGCTCCTCCTTCCTCACACACTTGGCCTTCTTTTTCCTTGCACTGATCTCCTATTTCCTAGCACAAGTCTGGCTCCTATTTCTTAGGACAACTTCTATTTCTTTGCGCACTTCCTGCCTCCTATTTCTTAGAACACCAACTTCTCAAGACTGCGCACAATCAATCCCCTAAATTCTAGGGCACTTGTGGCTCCTATTTCTTAGGATACAATTCCTGCGCTCCACAATCAAAGCTCTCGCACAAACTCGTGAGCTTTGTCTTGTCACAAAGCTTTGTGCACAAAACAATTGAATTTACTTGTGCCTTTGTCCTCTTTTTATAGATGAACTTCGATCCATGCAAGAAGGCCTAGCTTAATTTAGAACTAGAGCTCTTATAACGAGTTAACTAAAAGTGTTACTCATTCTCCTTCCAATCATCACTAGAGTTGTTAACTCGTGCTCTCTTCGATCAACACTAGAGATCTAACTCGCTCTTTCCTTCAATCAAAACTGAAGACTAACTCGCTCCAACTGAATTGCTAATTGCCACCTTGTTTTGTAGTCAAACTGATGAAGACTCCACTTAACTAAAGCTTCAACTCTACGCATGCTAACTTGATGATTATTCCAGTAAACTCGAAATAACTCATCCTAAACAAAGTCTAACTCATGAGGACAATTTGAGGTCTTCACTAGCTAAAGCACAAGCCATAAGACCTTGCTCGCTACATTTTCAATACTCCCTCTTAGCGAGGAAGCTACTTTAGGAAGAATGTCTTCCACCTAGATCTGTGTCCAACACTACCGTGTTATATGTCTTGCAGCTGCTCCCTCTGAACTAGAAGACTTCTCGGCTTCCTGATGTGGAATCTAATTTGAAAACCTGTTCTTTCCAACAAGTCTATCACCTCAATCATAAGTGCCATGTATCTCGTGTATCTCTGTGGTTGCTCACTCTGCCCTTAGGTGGTAATGGGAGATCCAACTCTCTTCTGATCCTCCCTAAACAACTCCTCTGTTCATGTGGCTCGAACTCTCCCTATATTGGGAGTCACTAACTAATTAATTGCCTCCACTCGCCCTGGGCTCTCCTAATCATCATGTTGTTCAGCGCAACTGCCAACTAGTGGAGACTCAAACTGAGAGATTGGTTGAGACTCCATCTCCAGTAGCTTCTTCTCAGGTACTCTAACCTGCGCTTTTGCTATAAGGACTCTCTCAGAGCCCTGCTCTTCTCAAGGTTGCGCCTATCTCTACCTTCACATACATGCCATCATCTCCTAGCTCAATCTGAATGCATGTCCTCCTTCAGGTAGCTGAAATCTTTCTTGTTCTCTGTCATGTGGAAGGATGCTCCTGAATCAGTATACCATACATTATTGTCTGTTGAGCTTGCCATGCAAGCTATCAATGTGAAATCTTTCTCGAACTGGGTAGAAAATGCATCTACCTCCATTGATGCAGCTACATGATCCTTCCTAGACTCCTTCTGATTAGAACAATGAGTGGCACCGTGTCCAAACTTACAGCAATGGAAGCACTTAATCTTGCTTAGATCCTTCTTATTCTCGCCATTCTAACTAGACTCTACCTCTCTTTGGCCCTTTTTGACCTTGGCTTTGCTACCTTTGCCTATCAAGGCAAAGTTCTCCTCGTCCTCTTCTAAAGTTGATCTCCCATCTCTCATGCTTCTCTGGATCTCTTCTTGAACACAATCATTCCATAACCTTTCCCAACTAGGAATATTCTCTTTGCCAAATATTGCATCCTAAAAACTATACCAAGACTCATGGAGTCCCAAAAGCGCAAGACTCACAAGGTCTTTTTCTGTTGCTGTCTCACCCACACCACCTAGCTCAAACCTAAATGAACTTTGAAAGATATGTGATGATGGGCTCTCCTTTGCTCATCCAGATACTTCTTAGTTTCTCTTTGAGAGCAAGCTTCTTAGCATCACTGGAACCCTGATACAAATCTAAGATGGCTTTAAACATCTCATATGTTGTCTTTTTCTCATGGAGATGAGGGATGATATGCTTTCTGATCCCCTCATCCTCGCCTTGGTATCATTCTTGTTATGTTGTGCCAATTATTGCGCTTCTGTAGGTGGCACTATTTGTTGTTTCACAAACTCTAGCACCCCATTATCTTCCAACACCACTAATATATGCTCCTTGTATGCACTGAAATTCGAGGCTCCCTCTAAATTGTGATTTGACCTTAGTCATAGGAACACCATACTACTATCCAAGGAACTACTCTGCTCTTCAAACTCTAGCGCAAGCCTTCTGCTTGATTTGTGTTGTCCACTGATTGGTCAACTTGAAGTTGGTCTTTACACTGATCTTTTCTTTAATACCATGTTAAATTTCCATGAAACTCTGCAAGTACTTTGATGAATAACTTAAAACTGAAACTAGTTATCTTTCACCAACATACAAAGCCTCTTAACTTATAAGAAACAAAATAAAAACATAGAGATAAAAACACATCACACATTAACACACTTATTTTTCTCAAGAAACCGAACTAAGGAAAACCTATTTCCTTGATGTGGTTATTCTATTGATTGTCCTTAGAGCAATTGAATGTATTACGAAGTAATTCGTCTCTCTTGAGAAAGTGTTCTTCTCACACAGTTCTCAGTTGATACAATTGATCTTGACCTGCCTTGATCACTACTTGATCTTCATTCCTGCACACAATTCTTTCTTTGTTGCCTCCTTGACTTGCTTAAGCAAACCTTGTTGTCTTGCTTCAATTATGCTCCTCCTTCCTTGCACACTTGGCCTCCTTATTGCTTGCGTTGATCTCCTATTTCTTAGCGCAACTCTTCCTATTTCCTTGTGCACTCCTGCCTGCTATTCTTAGGACACCAACTTCTCAAAATTGCGCACAATCAATCTCCTAAATTCTAGCGCACTTGTGGCTCCTATCTCTTAAGATAAAATTCCTGTGCTCCACAATCAAGGCTCTCTCACAACTCATGGTCTTTGTCTTGTCACAAACCTTTGTGCACAAAACAATTGAATTTACTTGCTTCGTCCTTGTTGGACACCTAATCCTAAAGGGTTAGCGTGGAAGCCGAATGGACAAAGCAGTCCAAGAGACCTTGGGATGTGAATACCAATGGTCACATAATGTACCATAAATATACATCATTTGTGAATAAAAAATGCAATGCATGTTTTATCTTTACTATTGTTCCCGCTGTCCATGTCTGTTTAACATGGTATCAGAGCGGGCGTACTCCTGCCCTGCATAATTCCTTTGAACCATTTGTTTTATGGTCTTTATGAGCAGGTCCTATTTTAGTATTCCTGCCATTGCAACTCCTTTCTGTTGTCTTCTCTGCCGTCTGTCTCTTGACAAGAATCTGTCCTTCCAGCGCTGCTCTCCCTCTGTCCTTCCACGCTGCCTGACAATTCATGATTATTCTCACCCTGTAACATCCCAAGAATCAAAAGCTTTTAGAATTTTTCGAGCAGACTACTTTATAGAATTTGCAGCCCTGGCAGCGCTGCACTGCCTCTGCCATAACTGAAAAACGCTTCCTGACAAGAAACGTTGTCTGACAGGTATGAGAAACGTTTAATGTTCCTCCCATCGGTGGACGCGAGTAAACGTTTAGAATGTTTCTGCAGAGAAGGCGAGGGCAATTATAATGCTAACAAGCAGAATTAGTGGCTGTCGGGACAGTACGACTCCCATATTTTCTCTGTCTACGCAGAAAGAGCAGTTTCCTTGTATTCAGGTCCAGCCAAGTACATTGCCAAGAGCTTCACGGCCTATAAAAGGGTTGCTGCCGAGTCATTTATCTCGGAGATAACGAGCTGCGTTTCACTACTGTGTTATAACGCCTCTGTTGATTCCTTCGCCTCCCAAGGCTCACTGTAACTCCACGCACAATTTTTCGGTGTGCGTTCGACTGTCTCTGTGAAAACCATCACCTATTGAAGAGTTGGAGCATCTAACGCCGTTGCAGATGCTTTGAAATCCTTCTTGCGCCACGTATCGTGCTCGAATTATTCTCGTTTACCGCGGTTATGAAAGACACAACAGCGAATTTTGTCAAAAGATCACCCACACAATGTCATTAATGCAGAGCGGATATAATGAGGAATGATAGCTTCTCCAGCCATCGACCAAGGATTTTGTGTTGGTGTTGGTGTTAGGTTACAATTCAATTAGATTAACACGCAATTCTTGTGTAACGCCAAGAATCTTAATTCTAACAGACACCGAGGAACCTGCCAAAGGACGTCGACTCTGATAAGCTTGCGAAACTGTTCTCGCAGTACGGGGAGATTGAAGAAGGGCCGTTAGGGTTCGACAAGGTGACGGGAAAATCCAAGGGTTTTGCCTTTTCTATTTACAAGTCGGAGAAATCCGCTAAGAATGCGCTTGAGGAACCCACGAAGACGTTTGATGGGGCCACACTTACTTGCAAGACCACCCCGCGCAGGAACAATAACAATAATGGACCTCCGTTTAATGTAACTCCCTCTAGACCTGTGCAAGCGAATATGTGGTCATATGGTCCGCCTATGGAAGGATATTTTCCTATGGGAAATTATGGGTCTCCACTTTTCCAGCCAGCATTTTCAAATCGAAGAAGGCACTGAAGCTGAGCAGCTACATTTTAAAGGAAGGTGCTATCTGCAATGCTGAAGCTATTTGATGAATCTGCTTCTCGTGTTCGTTGTTTGATGAAACGTCAGAAATTTTGGTAGTATCTGCATCTCAGGTTTGGTTAGAAATCGGGGTTTCGGTGGAGGATTGCTTACCGATATTAGCATCTTTAGCGCATGGTGCCAGGAGCTCGTCTATGGAAAGGCTAGGATCCAGGCGACGGGCTTTCGACAGAAATTTGTAGGCACGGTTTGTGTCTCCAGCTGTGACGGTCGCTTTTCCAATGTTCAGGAATTTCAACATTGAATACGTTACCTAAATTCTAGCTGTAGCTGAGATTCGTCAGACGTTACCTTCCATTGTTTTTCTAGCTTTTCAAATTGCAGTAAAAGAAATCCGCATAAGGAAGAATACATCGGCTCGGGAGATTGATTCTTTATGTTCACAAATTTCCGATTCCAAAGTGAAGGGCGCTTGATAGTCAATACAAAACCATTTGATTTATTTACAGATTTGGAACTGCCTACACTAGGAAAAGTGCCAGATCCGGAAACAAGAAGTTTTTTTGCAAATGTGTATGATATTGTCTTGCCTGAAAGTCCATCTACAGCATCAATTATTTCTTCACAATCCAATCGGTTCTTTGCTCTAAGGCGTTAGGTCAGATTTCTGAAGTACCCAGACACTTGACTCTATGAACTATTTATCTTCACTGGTATATCAAACCCCACAGCGAGATGGTTCGGTGAAAAGTTTCGATCAACATCTTAAATGCGATCATAAGAATCAACAATATCTTGGCAGTGTAGCTGTGTAGGCTGTTTACTTATTTGAGCTACAAAAGATTGAGCCTTCATGCTATAAAGAATTCTACTTTTCCTCATTGATGGAGTCTGCCTTGAATACTGATTGATATCATACATTTATTGTGAAGCAACATTGTGCATTTGGTTTCTTAACACTTTGCCCATTTGTTTGGACGAATAATGGCGAAAATTCATGGCTTATTAGAGTTATTAAAAACTCTAATCAAGTCCATTACGGATGACACATTCCAAATCAGCAAAGCCGCTCTCTCAGAAATTCAGACATGTCTACAAACTGCACATGAGAATATTGAGTTTTTGCAGCTTGAGACAAAGCTGCAGCAAGAAGAACTATAGCAATGGAGTCATCTTTCTGAACCTGTTTCTGTTCAGAAGATTGAAACAGACTCCCATAAACAGCAAGTCAATAATGTTCCTGTTCATTCAAACAAAGC
The DNA here is from genome assembly GCA_000404065.3 of Pinus taeda. NCBI lineage: Eukaryota > Viridiplantae > Streptophyta > Pinopsida > Pinales > Pinaceae > Pinus > Pinus taeda. The sequence continues at coordinate 122,908 of APFE030205194.1, read as the reverse complement.
AGCAGTTGTACATGCAGATGCAGAAACTCAGTCTGCACTTCCCAAGCCCATCATCAGACCTTGGGAACAGCTTGTCCACAACAAGCATAGAACTGGTCTTGGATATGACAAGGACTTGTCCTTTCATATTCCAGACTATGCCAAGCCCATTCAGTTTCAGAGTGCTGGATTCATCCATGATAGTTCACCTACTCCTTATGGCAGTTCAGCTCCATTTGTTCCAGACTCTGCCCCTCTTCCACAACAACAACAACAATAGATCGTGAAATGCCAATACTGTGATCGAGTTGGCCATTTGAAAGATCACTGTTTTGATCTTCATCCATGTAAGCACTGCCATAAAACCAGTCATTCTTCACACA
>APFE030205194.1:62317-118929 GCA_000404065.3 Pinus taeda | reverse complement strand
ATCGCTTCTTGGCAATGGGCATCAATAGCCAAGAAGATATTTCAAACACATGTCAGAACTTGTTCCAGAATATTGAATAGTCTTGCAGTTGAGTTTTCTCCATCTTCTCACCTTGTATCTGACAGGGGGGGAAATGATGGCCATCTACAAGCTTCAAAGCCACATCAAGCGAGCCTGAGCCACAACCTGCCACACCAGTTTCAGAGTTGTAGCCAGAGACAAAGATGCCTGAACATGCCATCAGTTGGCGATCTTGGACACTTCCTCTAGCAGAAGACTTACAGCTTCTTGCCAGTTTTGAAGAGTTCCGGAGAACAAAATTGAGGACACTTCCTCTAGTAGAAGACTTACAGCTTCTTGCCAGTTTTGGAAGAGTTCCAGGAATTGCATAAGCATTCCAGAGTTGTTGGTCATCCTTAAACCATCAGAGGTTGAGACTTCCCTTTTCAGGTTGAAGTTCTACCTTTTATGCGGGGTGAGGCCTCCCTTTTACGGTTGAAGGTTTCCCTCTTTAAAACAATAGGATCACTTCCTCTAGCAGAAGACTTACAGCTTCTTGCCAGTTTTGGAAGAGTTCCGGGAACTGCACTAAGCGTTCCAGTGTTGGTGGCTATCCTTAAACCACCGCCCCTTTTTTACCAACATTTCATAGAGCACATTCAGCCTAGTGCTGCCATGCATTACTGCACATTTTGTATTACAGCTCTTTTCTTGGACTCATGCATAACCCTTCGGATTAAGGGGGGGAATGTTGGACACCTAATCCTAAAGGGTTAGCGTGGAAGCCGAATGGACAAAGCAGTCCAAGAGACCTTCGGATGTGAATCCCAACGGTCACATAATGTACCATAAATATACATCATTTGTGAATAAAAAATGCAATGCATGTTTTATCTTTACTATTGTTCCCGCTGTCCATGTCTGTTTAACAGTCCTCTCTTTATGGGTGAACTTCAATCCACACAAAGATGCCTAGCTTAATTTAGAACCCGAGCTCTAATAGCGAGTTAACTAAGAGTGTTACTCGCTCTCCTTCCAATCATCACTGGAGTAGTTAACTCGTGCTCTCTTCAATCAACACTAAAGATCTAAATCAATCTTACTTCAATCAAGACTGAAGACAAACTCGCTCTAACTCAACAGATAATTGCCAGCTCGTTCTGTCATCAAACTAATGAAGACTCCACTTACCTGAAGCTCCAACTCTATGCATGTTAACTTGATGATTATTCTAGTAAACTGGAAATAACTCGTCCTAATTGAAGTCTAACTCATGAGGACAATTCGAGGTCTTCACCAGCTAAGGAACAAGCCAAAAGACCTTGCTCGCTATATTTTCTACAATATGCAACCTCAATAAGCCTCAAGCAATACATCTTTGACATTCTCATGTTCTAAGGGTATGTTTTTCTCTCTTTAGCAATCTTTTGAACAACTCTTTGGAGACTTTTGGGTTGGTTATCAATTCCATTCACTCCCCTCATTCTCTTGTGATCTCAACATCATATCAAAGCAGGCGTGAACCTTTGTCTATGTCTATCTATTTCACTGCTAACTAGGGTTCACTTTGTTAGAACTTGTTTGGGCTATTTTGTGCATCTTTTTTTCAAAAATCTTGTCCATAAATCAATGTGCCCATCATTAGGGTTTCTTTGTTGATTTTTATTTCAAATTTTTTGTTGATAAATCCGACCCTATTGGTTGGTGGCATCACCATTATTTGATCACCCTTTTGCCGCTGTATTTCAAAAATATTTTTCTAATGTACCACCAAATTTCTAAGTTAGAGAAAGGAAATGCATCTTGATAACAAGTGAAAACACCTCCCAAATTCTAGAAGATATCATAGGGGACGTCGAGGTCTTTGACATCATAAGGGACATCGAAGTCTTTGACATAGAGAAACCTACTCAAAATAATGATCATTTAAATTAAAATATAAGAAAACAAAATAAACATAAATTGAGAAATCTCACACAATAGCATGCGAATACCATGGGGACATCGAGATAATCCCGCTCAAAATAATGATAATTTAAATTTAATAATAATAATAAAAACATAAATCATTGAAATCTTACACACAATAGTGTGCCAATACCATACATCATTACATGTAAGTAATGATATAAAAAATCATATATATCATAAATCGGAAATGTGCCAACTCAAGGGAGGCCCTCTCTCTCTCTCTTAAATCTTAGGGCTCTAATGGCCCATTCAAACCAAGTCAAAAACCCCCTCAAGGTTCTAGTTCAAATACCACCAATCAAATATTGCACCATTAGGGTTTAAGGAAAGATTATTTTTGGTAATTTCTAGGTTTGAGTTCAAAGGGAAGATCCCCAAACTCACACAATAAAGGAATTACAAGGAGAGTAAAACCCCAACAAAATGGTTTAAATGATTTAAAAAAAAGGGTGATGGAAGATAGAAGATCAATGCCATAACTTGCAAATATATTTTTGGGGCATATAAGATCAAAGAGAACTACACTCGGAGAGAAAGGATATGGGTGTGGATTCAAAGAACTAAGGGAAACTAAGTTGTGTCACTTAGATCTCCAATCCTAGTGTCCTTCAATCTTCAGAGCTGGGATAAGGGAGTGAATTTGGCTTACGTCATCTCAAAAGAACTTGATGAGGAGTTCAAAGAGCTTGGAGCGGATTTAGCTTCAAGGACTGGGATAGACTAACTTGTCTACCCTACCCTAGAGGCTTGGGGTATGCGTAGGGAGCTTAAATCAAGAAAAAGCCTTATTCATGGAGAATAAGAAAATAAAATTACCAACAAAACTATGGCGAATATTTGATAATCCTTATTATCCATAAAAAATAATGTAATGTTCCCTTTTTCTGAGTATTGGGAAAAAAGACTAACTTAGTAGCCTAGCCATTCCCATAGGGTAAAAATTAAAAAGTAATAATGAAGTATTTGAGTATTGGGTTTAGCAACAAATGATTTATCATCTTTCCAGATGAATGTGGAACTTTTATACAAGACAAACTTAGTTAGGAAGATCAAGGAGAAAAAAAGGATGAAAATTCATGGCCCAAGCCCTAGTCACGAGTTTTAAGTAGAACCGAACCAAAGATAATTTTGTAAGCCGAATTAGATACAAGGCCAACTTGCATTGTGGTGGCCAGGCATTGAAGAAAGCCAAGATATAGCTTTAAGGCAGGGCTAGCTAAGTCAAGACTTCATGATATTCAGCAGCCTGAAAACATTATCGTTGGTGTCGTGTACCACTTCCCTGGCCTTCCTTATTAAGCAAAGAGGAATTCATTAAGAAATTCGTTATAGGCGTAGACTAAGGCAGATTTGGACTTCACTATAACTATAGTTACAGAGTGTGCGTGCTTCATTATAGACGACAACAAAGAAAGCAAGTCAGTCTACTTCGTTACAAATAACATGGTAAAGTCAACTTCAAAAAATGCCCATGCGGGGCTTCATTATAGTGGGGGTGACATACTTCATGACATTGGAAGGGGAGATTTATTTACGTCTTCATTACAACTCACTTAGTGGCAAACTTCGGGATAGTTAAGTAAATTACAGGCCTGAGAAGGGTCATCACTAGGGCCAAATAACTGCCATATTGTAAGCCGAATTGAGGGTTCGTTGTCATTTAAAAGCCAAATCCTAAAGCGCCGAGAATTGTTTGTGAAAGTCGAATTAGTGCCAAGCATCTAGAAGCTAGGTTAAGGGTGGCCTGAAACCATAATTGTAAGGTTGAATTCCTATTTGTTGAGGGCCGAAATAATTCAAGAGGGTCGTATGACTTTCCTTAAGGCTAAGCATGGGCACCGAAGTCGAGTCTAAGGAAGGGTGAATCTTTGATTAAGCAGATCCAGTAGCTAGTCAACTATGCCATCATTGTTCCTATAGTAGTTGGCAGCTAGTAATCCAATTAATTGGGAAAGGGGCCAAATCCTTCCTCTCGAGTGTCGAGTAATAGAGGGTTTTCTGTAGCCGCTAGGGCCATCTGTGTGCTTTACCCAAGACATGTGCCAAAGGACCACAAAATTGTTTAAACATATTCTCGTCCAAACCAAAGTTCTTTCCTATACAAGTGATGGAAGGTATCTTGTAGCAGAGGATTTACAAAACACTGACATATTAATTGATAGAGGCCAAGGACTCCATCAACTAAGAACCCAGGCTATCCAAGGGACGATATCCATATAATCGAGATCCTATTTGCAACAAGTGTATAAACTGGTAACAGCGTACCAATGAAACAAATCATGCTTTCTCGTCATAGCAATTCCACGGAAATCAATCGATATTTAAGTCGGGTTGCAATCTAATTGGGATATTAATTATGACAAAGGTCCAAGTGGAGGAACCATCTTAATCCTGAGGTGGGTTGAGAAAATAATTTTGAAGGGTCCCATACTCTATACCAAACCCTAAACTGTCAAGTTGTTTATGGCTAAGTGGAATTGGAGGAGAAAGCTCCTAGTGGAAAAGGACAAACATCACAAATTGGGCTAACAAAAAGTTGGAATGAGTATTATGTTTCTATCAATAATACATTTAGGTAGCCCCGAATGATTTATGAAAAATAGATTGGTACTTTCCTTGTCTATCAATCTACATCATGTTAATATTACAATCTGTTATGAATATGCCTGCTTGTCATGTGTTGGAGAAATTGATCCAAAAAACATTTGAAGGGTTAGTAGCTTATTTGAAAGGAACAACTATAGTGTCCCTAGAATCCCCTGAAAATATTTAAAGGAGACATAACAATGATCCAATGGCTTGATTGGTTGGTTCCTTGAAAAGATGGAGTTGATGAAAGAGCCTTTGGTAGGTACCAAGCAAGGCGAAGAACTTTTTATTGCAAGAGACAAACTCAATGATTGGTCTACATCAAAAGACGCATTCTCAGCTTGTTGTTAGAGGTGGAAAAAAGCTTACGTCGAGTGAACCAAACACCCTCCCAACTGATGCAAACAAAATTATGGTTCCAACATTGGCTCACTTGGGTGAGCATAGGTTACTAATAAATGAGGATAAGGAGGTAAGGCTTGTTGTTGCACATGTTCAAGTAAGCTCCTAAGGCTTACATCTACTAAAGGAGGATACTTGCAAAAGGCCTTGCAATTGATCGTTGAAAGTTCTGGCGGGTTAGGTGACATCATAAGTCATTCTCTCAACAAAAGGGCTAAGATCCTAGAATTAATGGCAAAGGTGAGATCATGTGTTATTATGCTTGATTCAAATTGTAATGATCTTGTCTTTATAGATGTTTCATCATTCTCTCAATGCCATCAGCGAGAATCATGACACAATTATCCTGTATCACATAAAAGCCATCATGATCACCATTATTGATGAAAGTGATGTTATTTTCTAGCCTATTGTATCCTTGTTATTGGCTTTCCTAAAACAAAAACATATTACTTCAATTGTTGCTTACAACTTCGTACGGAGTGTCGTCGAACAATGTGAAGGGAAGTTGAAACCTCACTTGTTTGAGGAGCTAGTGAAAGAAGAAGAAAAGGTTGAGAAGATTTGTGTGGGATGCACACTCAATGTCATCTATAGATGCCATCACACAAGAGGATGGAAGTAGTGGCATGGGTTGGAGTATCGCTTCACCAAGGCTTTCAAGTAGTAGTAATAGGGCACATATGCCGGAAAAGAATAAAAAAGGCCTTTCAGCAATAAAGGAGAGAACCAAGGCACTAATGGGCAAAATATTACAAGGCAATGAGCTTAAGGCATTGGAAGCAAAGAATACAAGGACAACTGTTAACCTTGCCGATATTGAGAGAGTTAGGTATGTTGAGGGAGTGACACAAATCCACTTTTGAGTTGTGGAGCAGCGCTCTTCAGAAGCACATAGACAAGGCTTGTAGCACCTTGAGTCCACATTTGCATATGAGTGGATACGTGATTAATAAGCAACCTTGCACGTTATTGTTCAAACCAGATAAAGAGAGGGTGATAACACATAAGCATGGGATGGAGGGTTCATATAAGGTGTTTCCTTCTATGGAGAAAGGAGTAGAGTCTTGTAGGTCTCTCAAGTTGTTTCTAAAAAAGGGCTATTTAGTGGGGATGCACGGAAAAGAGATAGAGCTCTAACATATTGGTATTCCAAATGTCATCAGAGTAGTGCAATGGAAGCATAATGAACTCCCAAGTTGGAAATGGGATCCAAGTGGAGTACACCCATGGGAAGAAGACTTTAACACCTTCCCTTGTTTGGCATACTCAAATATGCCACCACCTTCAGGATATATGATGATACCAAGGCTTGGGATCCAAGGATTTTTATCATGAATGATTTGATGCACCATGGAAAAGTGTTGGCAGGAGGTATCGGGATCAATAGTATCCTATTGAAGCAGCAAGAGTTTAGTTGAGCCTTCTTTAGATTCATTTGGAATCCAAGAATTAGTCTTAGCATACAAACTCCAGATTTCATTTTATTGGTGCAACAAGAATTCTTCAGATTCATTTGGAATACTAGTATTGATGTGCAAATCCTGTAATTGCTTGAGGACAAGCAATCTCGGGAAAGGAGGATTGTCATGTCCCTTTCCAAGTGATCATCAAAGGGGAAAAAGGGGACCCATGGTAATCACCCATGGCATCCGGCCATTGTATATAGGATGACCCATGGTAATCGCCCATGGTATTCAGATGACCAATGGCATTCGGATTACCCATTGTATTTCAATATCTCATACAATAAAAGGATGGAAGCTCGCTCTTGGACATGATGAATTGGATATTGTTTTGATAATGGGTCTAAGAGCTCTTGGAGCCTGAAGGAAGGGTGTGAACCCACATAAGAAGGGTAGCTTCGATGGTGCATCCACCCTGCTGATTCGTCCAGATTGGTTTCGGTTTGAGATCATACACCCTAGCTAATAAAAAATAGTTTTGGTCGGGAGATTCAACCATCCTAGCTAGCCTAGAGGAGGAGCCATCTAGGTATCTCATTGGTGCTCAACACTGATGGATATTATTCAACCAAGCATGCCATTTTGTAGGAGTATTTACCAGCTCTAAATCTAAAGCATTTGCACATAATTCTATAACTAATAGAAATAACGAAATGGCTAAGTTATTATGTGCTGCTCATTTGGATTTTCATTGTGCATTTTATTGTACGAGGGTTTACTACTTAATTTGTACACATGTTCAACGAAATGTCCCTATGGAAAAAATTTTCTCTTGATTGAATTTAAAGTGTTTGAATGTGTAAGCAAGAATTTCATGAATTTTTGGCACATATCTAGAAAGGGGACATTACAGATAACTCACATTAAATAGCGCATCATCAAAGTTCAACAATAATCATCCATGAAAAAAATCTATCCCCGTCAAGGTCTACCAGCATCCATCAAGAGGAGAGAACCGCCCACATTAACAAAATCATCCAAGAGGTTGATCTACTTATTCCTCTATAGCCAAAGTTAAAAAACAAAAGAAATTTCAAAAAATTTAGACTTGTTTAAGGATTCCTCCCCCAACCAAAGTCATAGGACACGTCCCTCAGGGTCTCGTGTCCCATATTTCACGTGTCAGACACGAAAACCGCCCTAAAATGTGTCAAAAACGTTTTTCTTTGTGTCCTCCAATTGAGGCACATGTTTTGGACGTGGTGAAAACGTGCCCTAATGTTTTTGGTTCTTAGGATACGTGTCCAATGAAAAGTGACATTTAAAACCTGCAACATGGTTTATTTTTGGGTTTGTTTTGTCATTGTTCGCCACCGAAGTTGAGTTTGCTCGCCACTGAAATCCAACTTGTTGTGCAGTGTGAGGAATTCCATCAAATTCGAGTGCAATGCTCACAACTTCACATCAACCTGGACCTGGAGATGCAAGAGACGAGCGTTTGCATGCTTTGCTAAGTTTGGAGCACTTAAATATCCTGTAAGTTGTGTTATAGCCTACGGAACTTAACTTAATTATACACGCGTGACCACGTATAGATCGTGTGTTGAAATAAAAATCCCAGCTCCCCGTCATGTGCTCATTGCTCACTACACCTTCGAGGTCTAAAGGGAGGGAAAGCTCGAATAACGCTCAAGTCAACAATGAAGTTTGAACGCATATAAATTTATAGTTCATAAACTACCTTATGTGAAGTTTGAACATGCTCAAACTTGTTTGAAGTTAATAAAAAAAATTATAACATGAACAATGAACATTAAATTGTGAAAATCATTGATGCAGTAAATTAATAAACTAACTAGTAAATTACTAAATAGTAAATAGTTTATACTAAATACTAAATAGATATCATCATGATTCATATATATATGGATCAAGCACTATATTTCATATTATATATATATAATATATATATATATAATGTGTCCTCGTGTCCTGTTTCCAGGTCGTTGTGTCCGTTTCAAATACTCGTGTTTACGTGCTTTTGTGTCTCGTGTCGAATACTCGTATTTCTGTCTTTCTGTGCTCGTGTCCTCGTGTCATGTGACTTAGCCCCCAACCCAACCATAAAAAGAAATGGAAGGAAGTGCACCTCTACGAGAAGGTGCTCAACTTCCTTTGCATTAAGATATTAATTTTCTAAGCTAAAGCCCCCAATATAGCCTATGGAGAGGGAAAAGACCCTCTTCTTTGATTAATTAATCAAAGAATACCGCACGTACAAAAACTGAAGGGCAAAAGCCCTCAAAACTGACATATCTCCCTAAAATTAAGGACCAAAAAGGTCTTCAATGCAACCATTCTGCTTCCAAAGGCCCTTCTTCAATGTAACCACCATTTCAAGCATGAGAACATGGGGCTTCAAAGAGACAACTCAGCCTCAAAACCCCCTCAAAATGCAAACGGAACTTCAAATTTAAAGATCTGGAAATGCACCCTTCAACTGCTGAAACAATCTGTATAATATGCCTGCAAAAGGTGTCCTCTACATGCTGAAATTGATGCTGTTTTAGTGCTGTGATAAGGGCTCTCAGATTAATGCACTTAATGCATCCAAGGAAGTGTTACTGCTACAGGACTCTTCAGTCATGTTACAGATCCATTCTTTATAATGGATGTACCCCTTTTGCTGCTAAATCTGGCCTATAAAGAGCCAATAATGTCACCGAGTGGTACAGCTGCCATCCATGGCTCTTCATGCTGTCAAACAGTCCCAAGAAATAGAACCTTCTCAGTTGGAGACAATCTTTAAACTTTGCATGAAACTAATGTGCCACAGGCTGCCAGCCCATTGATCAAGCTCAGAAATGAATAATCCGTCTTCGATTATTCCTGAGAGATCATTTGTACATTTATACGAGAGTCCTTTTCAAGCCCCTACCATTCGTTCCAGCTCCTCCTTGATGAAATCCGTTTGCAGTTGTTATTGTAGTAAAGTGGACAACCACCTTCTGTCTTAGGCATCACCAGTGTAAAGTTTGCAGAACGCTATGGATTAGAGACCACTCCATGCATAAAATAGGTCTTCCATACAAGCATGATCAAAAAATAAATTATATACCACCCAACACAATAGCGAGTAACATCTGACTCCAACTTGGGGACAAGTGCTTCTTGTGGGAGTGCTTGAAGTTGGGAACCCTAAGATCTCATTGTTTCTCCAATATGCTCAAAGTAAAATCCACACTCCAGTGTAGCCATCTGAAAATTTTGAAGGTGCAGTGTCCTTTACCTCTAGGTTTCACCATCATCCAGAAGAGTGACACATTAAATTCTGAGTGCAAGTAGTGTCCTTTACCTCTAGGTTTCACCATCATCCAGAAGAGTGACACATTAAATTCTGAGTGCAAGTAGCCTGGAATCTCCAACATATATGAGCTAAAAAGGAGCATGAATACCAAACCTTTAAAAACACCAACTGCTGTTTAAAAAATTGATTCTATGACTGTATCAGGTGGCAGAACTTTGTCACAAGGAGAAAACAACTCTCCTGCCTAGAACTATTACGGGTACATTCCAACTTCTTATTGGTCTTTCTGTGTTTTTTCTCATATCAGCTTTTAAAAGTAACATCTTCAGGGATGAATTTTCTCATTATGAGGATGAATGATATCAGCACAAAATGAGTTCGAGAAGTCGTGATCACGCAATACAGCAACAAGTGTTCTCTCCAACCTACCCCAATATTCTCCTATCAAATGGGCAGCCATGAGGTCCATATTAAAAACTGCTAAACCACTACATGGCTGTTTTCTTGTCGCACATATTTTTTCATAGAGCTGAGAACAGTCACGGTCTGCTGACCAAACACTCTGCCTATGTCAGTACCACAATCTCAGACCAAACGTTTAGTGATTCCTATTTCAAAAACCAGATCTACGTACAGGGTTTGCTAGTAATGGACTATTCGGCAATTAAACCAAGTCCCTTGAATTTCTTGGACTAGATCTATCCCAAGTTCATAGAATGGTGTGTAATGAACGCGCTGAAAGCAGATTCTACAGCCACTGTTTTTTCCTTCACTCTCCAAAACATTTGACTGGTCACAGCTATCGTAGATAGGAGGTCTATCAAACTCCAGTAACTCCAGACTGCCAACCATGGAACTATGATCACCCTTACCTTATTTTTTATGACTTGTCAATTTTGCATTTCACATTTTTTCAACTTTTTTGGATCAAATACATGGGTTATATTCCAGTAAATTGTCTATATGATCCTTTCAAATTCATGGTCCACTAGAATCTTTTCTACTACCACATAAGGGTTCTTCCACAGATGATTCCAATTCTACCATAGTGAATCTCTCTATTACAATTTGATGTACCTCCTCTTATTGATGTACCTTCTATGGAGATTTCTTCTACACAATTGCTAGACTAATGGATTCTCCTTAGGTACACATAGGGCGATACATTTTTCCTATTGGACCTATTTAACCCTTGAAATGAAGGGGTCATTTCACATTTTCATGGGCCTTTAGGATCTTTTCTACTCCCTGTTGATAGGCGGGAATATCCCTCCATCAACAGGGGGGAATGCCCGATGGCAAGTTGCAATTAGACCTACTCTCATTGGGGTTGATAGTTTCCTAACAATAAGTGGTCTCAGTTAGCCACTGAAAAGAAGTGGAAATAATTTTGAATTCTCCGGATAGGAGAAATCCAGATTTAATTTATTGCTTAATAATCCTAAAACTAATTAAATATAACATAGGTTAACTATCTATCTCGGCAAAGTGCATAAGACTATTTGATAAGAAGATATAAGAGAAAATATGGGTTACTAAGGCCGTAGAAAAATTTCATGAACTCAATAACCTATCAAGCACATAAACTCTATTATTTGTTAACCAATAAAAAATTATTTAGATAGCAAACATCATGCACTATTTATGAATCAAAACAGACTTGTAAAAAAGAATTTCTCATAAAAGTGAATAAATGAAAGACTCATACAACTCACAAAAATGTTGTCACATAACCAATAATTCACACAAGAATAGATTCACCAAAAAGAGCTCGAACTTTTAAAATTATAATCAAACCAATAACAATATCTAGTCTTGAATACAAAACTTCCAACCACTAAAACTAAGGTTTGTTCTATTGAAAAATGTGTAACTAGGTTCAGTCTTCATAAGTGTGAAAATGAAAAAGAAGTTATTATTATTATTGGAGCATGGGTTTCATGCTCAAGTTCTTTTATTTTATAGGTCAAGCACCCATTGAGTGCTTCTAGGGTTTGTCCTAGGTATGAGAGTCATTGTCATATATTGAAGACCCTATGGGCACATTGTAAATTGTAAAGAAAAAATTATTGTCTTTAAAGTGTCAAAATACCTCCAAGATCAAGTCGGCCTAATGAGTTGTCAAGTCGGCCTATATGAAGAGCCACGTCCATCCTTGAAGAAGCCTATTCATAAAGGAACTTGTCCTCCGTTTGGATCACTCGCTCACTCATCCCTTAGAAGAAGAAGTCGAAGAAGGAAGTGTGAAGAAGAAGTCGAAGAAGTCGAAGTGTTTTTGGGCCTTATCTATCTCTCTTGTGAAGATAGAAGTTAGGGTTTTTGCACTGGGACCATCTGTGATTCGATCTTGGAAGAAGAAAAGAAGGGAATGCAAGCAAAGGTCTCTCAGGGTATCTTATTAGCCCCAAGACTCAAGACAAGGCAAGCGAATTCAAGAGGGAGGCTATTAGAGGGAGATCGAAGTCTCCAAGAGAAGCAGTCGCAGTTGCATTAGTTGCTGGGGAGTAGAATTTCGGATCTACTAGGAGGTCGAAGATATTGCAGCAAGAGGTCGTGGTAGACTTGATCTTGGAGGTTATTTGTTTAAGTCTCTAGGTCATGGTATTCGTCAATTGAAAAATCTATAAGAAGAGAAGAGATTTACGGCATTTCCCCTCAAGAGGAGGGTTTTGACCCTGGCTTGCAGCCTATATATTGTGTCATTGTTCTTACTGTTTTGGTAGTTGTTTGATGTATTGCACATTGGAATAATAACGAACAAAGCTAAAAAGTAAAAGATAACGCAAACAGTTATCAAGTTAAGAGAATTAACATATTCATTGCCCTATTGAATTCTCAACATGGAATCAGAGCTTTGGTTCTCTAACGGCATCATGAAGATCTCCTCTACAAATAAGAAAGGTATCAAGGAAGCATGGAGTGTCTTATTCTCTTCAAAGAAGGTATCAATCAATGAAAAGGATGAAGGTCTCTTATGGGCTCTCTCTGGTACATTCCAAGACGAAGACATTTGGGTAATTGATAGTGGTGCATCAAGGCACATGACTGGCCACTCCAACCAATTGAAGACCTTATCAAAAGGAAACTCTACTTACTCTATGGAACTTGGAGACAACAAGAGCTATCCTGTGAAGGGCATTGGATCAACTTCCATAAAACTCGAAGATGGAAGCAACATCCACCTCAACAACATTCTATTTGTTCCAGGTTTGCACAAAAATTTACTTTCTATTTCAAGTTTAGAAGACAAAGGAGATAGAGTAGCCTTCATTGATGGAAAAGTAGTCGTTTTGGGAAAAGACTCAAGCATAGATTAGTTGAAGTTATTGGTATCCGAGAAGGAAGGCTTTACAGATTAATATCTCCTGTAAACCAAGCCCTAGTTCACACTGAGACTAGTCCATGTGAACTTTGGCATCAAAGGTTTGGTCATCTACATTTCAAAATACATCCAACTTTGAGTTCCGTAGTAGATGTAATCTCGAATCTAAAGGAAGATCATGAAGGTGTCACAAGGGATGTGCATTAGGCAAGAATACCAAGAGACCATTTGGAAGCAGTGCTTCGCGGTCGAAAGAAATCTTGGATCTCATTCACTCTGATGTGTGTGGCCCTATGACTCCAAAATCACTTGGGGGTCATCTATACTATGTCACATTCATAGATGATCATTCAAGAAAGACCTGGGCTTACTTATAGAAAACCAAGGATGAAGTATTTACAAAATTTCAAGAATTCAAGGCTGAAGTGGAGAATCTTACAAAAAAAAGAATCAAGATACTAAGATCTGATAATGGAGGAGAATATACATCCAAAGAGATTATAGCATTCTATAAGGAGTCTGGGATTAAGAGGGAGTTGATAGTCCCATACAATCCCGAACAAAATGGAGTCGCAGAAAGAAAGAATAGATCTATTGAAGAAAGTATAAAAGCAATGTTACACAATCAAAATCTACGTAAGTTTCTGTGGGGGAGGCAACAAAGACAATGGTCTACATTCAGAATCGATGTCCTCACAGATCTTTAGATAAACAAGGCTCCAGAAGAAGTGTGCATTGGAAAGGAGTTGTCTGTAAATCATCTCCGAACCTTTGGGTGTCTTGTGTATATTCATATACCAAAGGACAAAAGAAAGAAGTTGGATCCTTCAGGTATGAAAGGTATATCTGTTGGGTATAGTAACTCATCAAAAGCTTATAGAATCTATATGAAAGATGGACATCACGTTGAAGTTAGTCATGATGTCATATTTGATGAGAGTATAGCATTCAAGAAGTCAAAAGAACTTTCTATAGATTTTGATGATGAAGAACTTCCGATATTTGAGGTGGAAGTTGACAAGGAAGGAGAAGACCCACACCATGAAGAAGAAGGGCCTAGTGAACCTATTCATCCCGTGGTCATTCTAGAAACAAAGAAAAGACCTAACTGGTTGAAATCCACACTACTTGTTGATGCAGAAGGTCATGGGGCAGCGCAAGGATCATTTAGAGGAAGTAAGAGAACCAAGAAATATTTCGGGTATGCTGCATACATGACAAAATTAATAGAAGCAGAACCATCCACCTTTGAAAAGGCTGTAGAACATTGAGAATGGAAGGATGCCATGAATGATAAGTATCAATCTATAATGAAGAATGGAGTCTAGGAGATCGTACCTAGGCCCGAAGACAAATTTGTGGTTACTGCCAAGTGGATCTATAAGATCAAGCATGCAGTTGATGGAAGTGTAGATAAGTATAAAGCAAGATTTATGGCTAGAGGTTTCTCTCAACTTGAAGGCATCGACTATGAAGAGACATTTACTCCAACAGCAAGATATACAATGATTCAATCATTAGTCTCTCTAGCAACATCAATGGGATGGAACATCCACCAAATGGATGTCAAAACTATGCTTCTAAATGGCACCATAGATGAAGAAGTCTATATAGAACAACCCTTGGGATTTGAAGTCAAAGATAGGAAGGCATATGTTTGCAAATTGAAGAAAGGGTTATATAGCCTCAAGCAAGCACCAAGGGTATGGTATGCTAGAATGGATGCATACCTACAGAGAGTAGGCTTCACAAAGAAGTCGAAGAAGGAAGTGCAAAGAAGAGGAAGTCAAAGAAGTCAAAGTGTTTCTGGGCCTTATTTATCTCTCTTGTGAAGATCGAAGTTAGGTTTTTTGTGATGGGATCATTTGTGATTCAATCTTGGAAGAAGAAAAGAAGGGAAGGAAAGCAAAGGTCTCTTAGGGTATCTTATTAGCCCTAAGACTCAAGACAAGGCAAGCGAAGTCAAGAGGGAGGATATTAGAGGGAGAATGAAGTCTCCAAGAGAAGAAACAGCGATTGCTGGGGAGCAGAATTTTGGATCTACTGGGAGGTCGAAGATATTCTAGCAAGAGGTCGTGTTAGACTTGATCTTGGAGGGTATTTTCTAAGTCTCTAGGTCATGGTATTCGTCAATTAAAAGATCTATAAGAAGAGAAGAGATTTACGGGTTTTCTCCTCAAGAGGAGTAGTTTTGGCCTTGGCTTGCAGCCTATATACTATCACTATTCTTACTGTTTCGGTAGTTGTTTGATGTAATGCACATTGGAATAATAACAAACAAAGCTAATAAGTAAAAGATAACACAAACATTTATCAAGTTTAGAGAATTGACAAATTCATTGCCCTATTGAATTATCAACATGTTCCCTGCTTTCATCAGTTATTCAAAAATAGAAAGGTGATCCTCGCATACTAATTAGGAATAAGAACTTTATTTGCTTGCAGTGGATTCTTTGTTGACCTATTCTTTTAGGTATGATCACCATAAAGAGAAGTTGTTTAAAAATTGAGAAATGAGTGGAGGTCTAGGAGGTTGTTTAACAATTGAGAAATGAGTGGAGGTCTAGGAATTTCCATAATATGTTTGCACCTAGAATCTAGAAGCAACCTTTTGTACTAGTAAAGATTATACCAACAGATTTGTACTAGTAATTTCTCGCCATTAAATCAACCCAAGAACAATAAAGAAAGATGAAGAACCTCACTCTAAAATGAACATTAAATTCTCCCCTCCCCCATAAAAGATTTTCAAAATTTCAACTAAGTTTGAAGGGCACTCCACACATCCAACCACACATCTAGTAAATGAATCTTTCATCAATTCATACCTTCCTCTATCCCAAATTAGGGCTTCAACGATCTAGAACGTATAGAGGTGAAAATAATATTTTAATCCATAAAGAGTGTCCTTCAACATAAGGACCACCTCCCTAGGAATTTCTTTAGGTGATTTAAGGCCTCTAATCACTCTCCTTAGAGATCTCTCCAAACCTTATAGCTACTCTTCCAAAGTACAAATGATCTCCCATTTAGTCTTCTTTTAGCATAAGTCCACTTGCCACTCATCATCTTTCAAATTCTTTATGTAGAAACAACTCGAAATTTGTAGTTGTTAAAGAAATCACACTGAAATCAATAGACACAAATTTCTTCTACTAAATTCTGCAAAAGGAAAATTGATAATAGAAACACGTGCAATCATTCAATCAAAATGTACAAAGTTTTGTTTACTGGGGAACCCAACTGGGAAAAATTTGTCCTCTATTTGTATTATATTAGATGAGAGCAATGATCAATTATAATGACTATTCAATACTTCCAAAATAGGAGCCAAAATATGGCCTCCTAGTTCCTCCTGTTTCCTTGCGCAATTCCTGCTTCTAAAGAATAGGTAAAGCTCCTATTTTCATGCGCATTTCCCAAAAGAATAAATGCACATGCATGCACAAACACTGTACACTCAAAATAGTATACAATACAATTACAATTGTGCCTTTTCCCTCATCACTAGGCAATTCAAATTGCATGCATGACTAGGGCTATTTTTAGTAAATTAACTAGTTAGTTGAGAGTTCAATGAGTTAACAACACTTACAACTACTTAATTCAACTCGTACTAACTCTATTCTAGACTAGAGCTTAGCTAATTGACTTTCACTAAAGATAACACTTCTAAACAGTTAGATCTTAGCCACCAACTTGCACACAACTCTACTACTAGCCTACCAACTCGAATTGACTGACTTAACTGATTTCTTTGACCATATCACTCTTGCTAACTACTTGCTAACTCATCCTACTAAAGTGAAAATTCAAATTTCTTCATTTGACTAAGGCAAAAGACAAGTGAAGCCTTTTCTTGCTACAATTTAACACTTTAGAGTATGCATTAATTCTTTGTTTAGGGGCTTCGACTATGCCAACGATGCTAGGTGACACTTCCTAATGCAAAGGACTCTACATCAAATATGTAGAACATGCCTTGAACCAAGTGTCCTTACTCAAATGTCTCAAGGGTAGAGCATGCCTTCAACCAAGTTTCCTTACTCAAATGTCTTAAAAGGTAGAACATGCCTCAAAATATGTGAATTATGCCTCGAATTATGTTTGATGTTTAATACCCCTTCCTTTAACAATGGTTTTTTTGGCCACTAAAGACAACTACTTAAGGGCACTACAATATCTTCAACAAGCTCCAAACAATCTTGGTATATAGTTGTAGTGAAATATTGACTAGGAAGAACACCACTTGAGGTAGCCTCAATTAGTGTAGCCATAGTTGAAGCTGATGTAAATTGGGTCTAGTGCCCTAAGTAGGAGTACTTGCAGTGTTCGTTTCAGTGTTTTGGGAGGAGTATCAAAGCTTACATCCTTATGAACATTAGTAGATGCATATTCCTTATCCCCATCTTATTCCTTTTCACTAACATTCTATGTGCCTTTGTCTTGCTCCTCTTTATGTTCTTGTTCCTCTTGTTCCCATTACTTTTCTCCCTGCTCCTCTTTTTCACTATGTTCTTCAATGTCTTTCCCTATACTCTTTTCCTTGGTTTGTTGGTCAACTTGTGTGGTTAAGAAGTAGTACCTTTTGTTATCTCTTAATCTCTTGATCAGTGATAGAACTCAAAGTGACAAAACTCGCAGTATCTCCTTGTTTTTCACTCTCTCTTTTAGGAAGACATGTGTTTCTTTAAGTTGAAAGGTCAAAAAATCAAAAGCATTTGAACGATCTTTGATTTCTTCAAATCATTTATTAATAATGTCGTAATTGTGGGCTCTTTAAAAAACCATATCAAAATAAGAATGCTCATGAATATAAAGTCTAGCTTTTACTATAAAACAATGCCTTTTCACTATTACTTTTGGGTCACATCATTTCAATTTTTCTCGGGCTAGCCAAATTGCTTCAAGTTCTTTTTAGCATGTTCAATATTTAACAAAGAGTAAATTCCTACTAGCAGAGGAAAAGTTGGACAAATCCTAATTTGATTTTTTGCCAAGGTGGCTACAATATTGTTAATCAGATAAGAAATTTCTCTAAGAACCAGCCTATCAAGTAAATATTGAGGAAGTAGATGACGAGTTGCCTCACATTCATAAAACCTAATTTAAGAAAATTATTCATCAATAAACCAATCTACTATATCCTTAATTCCATCCATGGCATTCTCGGTAAATCTCGGGGGTGATTGATTATTTAGTAAGATATGCAGAGGAATCATGAAGTTATCACAAATTTCATAAAAGTAGTTTCTATAGTTGATTGCCCATGGTTTTGATCAATATCTCTGAGAACCAACCTATAAGGTAAATAATTAGGATGTAGATGAGGAACTACCTCACATCCATAAACCCTATTATAAGAAAAGTATTCATCAATAAACCAATCCCTTAAATCTTTAATTCCATCCATGGCACCCTCAATAAATCTAGGGGAGCGATTGATTTCTTAGTAAGATATGCAAAGGAATCGTGAAGTTATCACAAATTTCATAAAAGCAGTTTCTACAATTGACTGCCCATAGTTTTGAGCAATATACATGTATTGGGATATGATTAAGAGACCCACTGCCAATTCATCAATGGAAAGGGAGTCATGTAACAAATTGCATCTACAAGAAACGCTAAAATGTAAAATCCTAGGCATTTCCCTAGTAGGGTTTCCTTTGACCTTCTAACTTCCTGCCATAAGTCGGATGGGAGAATATGAGGTCGGTTGAATTTGGTCCCATTTTGAATAATTTGGTGAATGAGAGGGACCCATTCTAACTTGAACTATTGACAACTATCTTGATCATACAATCTACATATCATTGCTGCAAGAAAAATCTAAGGCCATTTAGATGTTGAATGGGGTATAATGTATCTGCACTCAATTTAAAGGATTCAGAGTCATGGCACCAGTCTCAAATCAACTCATCCATTTGGGTTTGATCCTCCGCCATCTCTTTGGCTACAAAATTTGTCTATGAATTGTTTATTTAGACTCTCCTCAGGCGGGTCTAATTTATAAATGACATCTCCGATCTAAATTAACCAACAACTCGTGGGGAAGAACTAATTATTGTGCAAATTCTAACTCCAATGTGAGAAATAATCCATCATATCATATCATAATAGGGGAGAATGGTCGATGAAGCAATAATTATGTGTAGGCCTAGCTTCCTAAGGTATGTAAAATTATCCTCCTCTTCATATTCATCTTCAAAATTTCCCTCCTTCAAGTAATTATAAATCTTGCTCCATTTTGTGTGGTTCTTCATCTTGGTATTGTGTGAAGTATCTAAGATGAAGGCCGAATTGGCATTTTTATCCTCGTCTTCATCTTCAAATATTACCTACTTACCCTTACCCTTCTTCATCATACTTTCTTGTATGAACTTGTGTTTCAAGGAAACAACCCAAAACATAAATTATAATGGAGCAATTAACAAAAATTACAAGAAAAACAAATTGCTTAAAAGAAAAGAGTAATACTAACCAAAACTTTATACCACTAGACTACTCTATTATGTTTTGGAATGGTGAGAAGTAAATTAACTGTTTTTCAGTATTTTAGAGCACGATGTGAGGAGTTGAATGAGAAAATTATATAACAAGATCTGATAAATGAGTGTTGAAGTCATAAGATTTCATAAGTAACCTAGAAGGATGGCCTAGATAATGAATGGCAGGCAAAGCGTTGCAAATTTAAGTCAACTCATTCATCTAGATCAAAATCACCTCCATAACCTGTAGAAACATTGTCTAGTGAAACTTCTTAGTCCACTCAAACTATGCTAGATTCAATTTCTACATCCCCTATACGTGCTCAAGAATCTCAAATTTCATAATTACCAATGTTGCACGACTCATACTCGTATAAAACTCGTCTCGCTATTGACTCGTACACTCGTATGAGTGATCCGAATGGAAAATGGCATCAAACCATGGTATTCATCCACCCGTGAAATTTACCCATGGTATTGTAAGTGGCATCCACCCATGGTATTGTAAGTGACATCCACCCATGGTATTCATTCACCCATGGTATTGTGACATCCACCCATGGTATTGTGACATCCACCCATTGTATTCATTCACCCATGGAATTGACCTGTGGTATTGTAACTGAAAAATACTATAAATAACAAGTCGCGTTTTGTAAAAGGACAGATTGTCCACCACAATGTCGTCCTTATAGATATTATCTGTTTTAATAAAAAAAAAAATATGTGGTTTTGTTTATTGGGCATTCTACTCTTTTTCTTTTGGCAATTTCAATTCTTCAAAGCTTGGGGGCCTCCCCACAAAATCCATTTCAATCTTTTATATCTTGGGGGCCTCCCCCCAAAATCTGGATCAGTGGTATCGAAGTAGGTTATGATTCCATGGGAATGAGGGTTTGATGCATATTTCAGTTTCAAATTTTACAGCAATATTCAACAAACTTCAGGCATGTGCTACATCCTCCACATAGCACTTTCTTGGGCCTAGCAGGAATAATTTTTTTTCATTTTTATGCAGGAATTTGTTTTGGGCGGCGAGTTTGCAGATCAGATCTGAAACATTTGGTGCAATATTACAAAAACAAATAACAGATCTGGATTCCTTGCGAAAAAATACCAAAATTCAAACAAAAAAAATTGGTCGAATCGGAGTCTAAATGAGGGAGATATGGCTGATTTAAAATCAGCTATGTTTAAGAAATTGTTTCTGACTACAACTAGTGGACGGCGATTCTCCTGTCATTTTTTGAAGTTTTTGTGCAAAATTCCATAAAAAAGGATTGTAGATCTGAGAACCTCTTGAAAAATCACCCAATTTCAAAAAAAAATAAGTCGAATTAGAGTTCGGATGTGGGAGATATCACTGATTTATAAATCAACTATTTTTTCAAAACTTTTGTGATGGCAAAAAAATTATAGGGTCAATCTAAGATTCTAGAGTGTCCAGATAAGGATTTCCATCCTTCTGCTTCCAAAAACAAGTTATAATAAATATTATGAGTTATATTGACTAAGTTATGTCCATTTTAATTCTGGAGCAGCATTTAGAGCGGGTTCCTGTTGGAGACGTGCCCTCCCACCCCACTTTAGTAGGCACCTACTTCACATTCATCAGTTTCAGCATAGCAGCGTTCGATTTGGGTTATTTGGGGATGTTTAGTCCCACCCCGGGCTATGTAGGCACCTGCTACTTCATCAACAACGAACATCACGGTTATGGGTCAACCGCACAAAATCCTTGTCATCGAAGTCCATTTGCTAGGCTGCACATTGTTAGTATCACAGTTGGTCACAAGCATTACAAGGTATCTCTATCCTTGGATCTTCATTTGTCATGGTTATGGGTCATCCACAAACCCACACTTCAATTTTTAGTATCACAGTTGGTCACAAGCATTACAAGGTATCTCTATCCTTGGATCTTCATTTGTCATGGTTATGGGTCATCCACAAACCCACACTTCATCGAAGTCCATTTGCTAGGCCGCACACTATCAAAATAACAATTGGTCACAAGCATTACACGGTATCTCTATCCTCGAATCTTCGTTCATCATGGTTATGGGTTAACCACATCAAACCCTTATCTTCAGTGGCTCTTCATATTCAACAAAGGCTTCGCAGGAGGGAGCTTTACGCAATGGGGACCATTGCTTCTTAAGGAGGGAGGAATGATCCGAATGGAAAATGGCATCAACCCATGGTATTCATCCACCCGTCAAGTTTACCCATGGTATTGTAAGTGGCATCCAACCATGGTATTTATCCACCCATGGTATTCATTCACCCATGGTATTTGCCCATGGTATTGTGACATCCACCCATGGTATTTGCCGATGGTATTGTGACATCCACCCATGGTATTCATTCACCCATGGAATTGACCTATGGTATTGTAACTGAAAAATACTATAAGTAACAAATCGCATTTTGTAAAAGGACAGATTGTCCACCACAATGTAGTCCTTACAGTTATTATCTGTTTTAATAAAAAAATTCTTTGTGGTTTTGTTTATTGGGCATTCTACTCTTTTTATTCTGGCAATTTCAAGTCTTCAGATCTTGGGGGCCTCCCCACAAGATCCATTTCAATCTTTTAGATCTTGGGGGGCCTCCCCCCAAGATCCGGATCAATAAGACTCAGGAACGACAAGGATAGGACTCGTCAAAATACAAAAAAATGTTAAAATATGTTAAATTTTAAACACAAAAAAGAAATTAATGACAATTCCAATCCTTATAAGTTATAAAAACCAAAATATATGCAATAATTCATAACATCATCTCATATCTATAAAAGTACAACATAACATATTTGATTTTTGTAAGCAAAACATTTCGATACTGAATAAGAAAATGACTCATGATTCCATAATTAAAATAAAAAATGTCAGCAAGTTCAAAATTCAAATACATGTCATAAATGATAAATGTTGTCTCATAACAATCTTGAGTCTCATCACTCATGGACGACTACGCCTACAACAAGCCCGCGTGGAGCTAGTGCTAACATCGGAAGGTTGAAGCAACTGTGAGGCAGGTGTATTTGGAGTCTCCATTTGAGATGGCAAACTAGAGAGATCCTCAGTCTCTTCATCAAGCCCACTCAAATCAAGGCTCCTCCACAACCCAATCAGAATCTAAATCAATAGTATGCAATAAAATTGGATTTGTATCCTTTGGTTGCACTTGTTTTGTGAAAATTCTAAGGTTGTAGTAGATGAAAACCAACTTCTCCAACCTCTCATGCTCCAACTTGTCTCTTTGTTGTGGATGTGCTCAAACACTGACCAATGGTGCTCACAAGAAGAAGCACTGTAAGGTTGATTCAAAACTCTAATGGTGAATTCTTGTAATTGTGGTGTCATTGTGTGGCTGAGAAACTCAGCCATGAGGCCAAAAAATTTGCAAGTTAGAAAAAAAAATTTAAAAAAAAGTAATAATTGAATACAAAAAATTTAAAAAAATTACATGGAAAACATTCAAAGAGGGTTCATGAAGCCTACTTGAAGTTGGGTTTAATCTTATCAAACCTCCTTTAGCCTCCTTTAGCCTCCTCCAAGAGCTCCTTCATTGTGCAACGGAGTCACTCAACACTCATAGAAATTAGCCAAACACTCAAATGACAAGTGAATGACAAATGGAAGGGAGAGAGGTGCTCTTGCCTCCAATTTCCCTTTCCCTCCACCTCATTTCCAACAAAAAAAAAAAAAATTGCCTTTTGAGGGTCAATGGGTCTTATAAGGGTCCGATACAAATCTTATGGAAAACCCACAAGTCTTATACGAGTAGCTAGGTTTAATAAAATACCGGTCGATTCTGGGTCTTAAGCGTTTGTTCTATGCGAGTGACCCGACTCGCTAGAGAACCCGACAAGACCCGCAGGTACTCGCAGGTCTTATGCGGGTGGTGCTTCACTGATAATTACCAAGGCAACCTTCATAAGCAAAATCTTTTAACCCAATACAATCTCTAAAACAAGAATGATGAGATTCTAGTGTTATCGAGGAACCTGTTCTAGATATTTCTCCTCAATTCCAACATCTTGGAGTTTTAATTGGAGCACAGAGTAAGAAAATTGGACAACAACCAATTGAATATATTATAGTTGCAAAAGGAAAAGGAACTTAGATTGAGGATCCTATTGGTTCTCCTTTATCTACTAGGACTAATCAAACATTGACTAGGTAAATTATTCACAGAAAAGTGATAAAATTGAGATTGAATACTTTTAGCTTTTGGTAAACCTCCATCACCTCAAGACAATCCTCCTTACCATCTTTTTGGGTCTCATTTAGAGACATCTTCTTCTCAAGGAGCTCCCAAACAACCTCCATCTGCACATATGGCTAGAGTACATAATCCTAGAAGACCATGGCCATCTTTAGGAGTAGTTGAGGTTCCAGGAGTTCAACATGATTTGCCTAAGCATAAAAATGAAATTGCTACCTAAATTGACATTGATGATAAGCAATCTGCAGAGGACCATATTAGTCAAATTATGCTTGTTGTAAACCTTATGAACATGGATGATGGAAAACCAAAATATGGTTTGCAAACTTTTTCCATACAACATTTGAGGGGAAAGAATCGACCTGGTATTTTGTTTTACCCACTGGGTTATTTACTAGCTAGGATAACTTTGAAATTGCTTTTCAGTGAAGACAAAACTCCAAAAATGTTAGTGTTAGAATTATCTAGGATTAAGATGAATCTTAAAAAGAAGATTAAAGATTTTAATCAAATACTTCTAACGTTAATGAACAAAAAAACCATTGATCTAAAACCATCTACGGATCTAATTATTGAATTCCACACTATTGTTATGCCTTCTTTTGATATGGAGAGACTCCAAAGAATTATTAAAAAATTGTCAAATGATATTACAGATCTTAAAAAAACTTCCCTAGAAGGCACATCATTTAGGAGACCTTATAGGCCTCCATTTGGGAGAAATAATCCACCTCCCCATCAACCTCCCACTAAAGAAATTCAACTTTAGGATTTTGCTCAAGACAATTTCTGTAAAGCACACAATGCTAAACATTCTGAGAAGACTTGTCCACCTTGCACCAACATGTTTAAAATCTTTACTAAAAGTAAAGAAGAAGAAAAACCAAAGGTTAATAAAAAGGAGCTAGAAGATGAGGGAGATCTTAAATCATCAATTAATGTAACTTGGGTACTTCATTTGGAATTTTTTATGATGATGAGGAGGAAGAATTTGAGAGATTAATATTGCTCAAACAAATGCAAATAACCCCCTTCAACCTCAGCAAGACCCAGTATTCTTGCTAATGCTAAGAAATATTCATCCATAGATAAACCAACCTCAGATAATCAACTTACTTCTATAGGACAAACATAAAGTCAAAAATATCCAAAATTCTCTCTAAGAAGCAAGTTAGTATTAAGGCAGCCTTGATTGGAGATAAATGCAGTTCCCATACACCTCCTTTTCTTTTAACCTTCAAAAGTTCAAATATAAAAGGTTCACAATGGTCTACTTGACCCAGGGGCTTCATATAATGTTATGCCATATTCAGTTTACATAAAATTGAATATGGTACCCCATAAATATACCACCCAAATTGAATGGACCACATTTATGGTTGCCATACAATGAACAACTAACTAAGAAAAAAATTGTATGTAAGAAACACACATGAAATATATTGTTACTAATTTGAATGACGCTAATGAACCAATCATGTTCAATAATACCATTCTAGGCAACTATTGATCCTTTCGACTCATATTCTAAAGATTTCCGGGTTGATTCTTTACCCTTTGTATATTCAGGATTGCAATATGAAGTTCTTCAATGCACGGAAATTTCTTCTTTAAATTGTATAGACCTAGAATCTAGTTATGTAAATAATGACGTAGATGATAATTTATGGTTGTTATTCTTTAATGGTTCCAAAAACTAGTGAGGGTGCAAGCGTTGATTGCATACTTCAAGACTTTCATGGAAATAAATTCTTGTTATCATGTAGATTAAAATTTGAATGTACAAATAATGTTGTTGAGTGTGAAGCTTTGTTGCAAGGACTCAAAAAAGCAATTGATCTAAAAGTAAGGAATTTGAAAGCAATAGGTTATTAATAATATTGAACAAGTTTGCAATTCTATTCATTGTGTTTTCAATCACCTAAAGAATTATCAACATGAGGTCTCGAATCTAGTATGTAATTTGGATAATTTTGAAATTGTTTTGAAATCTCGTTCCCAAAACTTCAATGTTGATTTGTTAGAAAATGTTGTTTCCAAATTAGTTTTCAATGATGATGATCAAATATTAAACCTTTCTCACTCAAAAAGAAGGTATCTTTAAAGGATCCATCATTAATAATTATTATTATTATCATCATCCAAGTTTAAGGTCACGGCCAAGCCAGAGGTCTCGAATCTAGTACGTATATTGGATAATTTTGAAATTGTTTTGAAATCTCGTTCCCAAAACTTTGATGTTGATTTGTTAGAAAATGTTGTTTCCAAATTAGTTTTCAATAATGATGATCAAATATTAAACCTTTCTCACTCAAGAAGATATCTTTAAAGGATCTATCATTAATTATTATTATTATTATTATCCAAGTTTAAGGTCACGGCCAAGCCAGAGGTCTCGAATCTAGTACGTATATTGGATAATTTTGAAATTGTCTTGAAATCTCGTTTCCAAAACTTCAATGTTGATTGGTTAGAAAATGTTGTTTCCAAATTAGTTTTCAATGATGATGATCAAATATTAAACCTTTCTCACTCAAGAAGATATCTTTAAAGGATCCATCATTAATTATTATTATTATTATTATCCAAGTTTAAGGTCACAGCCAAGTTTAAGGTCACCAAATTAGTGTATGAGACCCCCTTCATTTGTAGGACAAGGGACCCACCTCCGTGGAGTGACTGGACTGCTAAGTCTACGAAGGCATACATACTCTACCCCCTCTGGTTTTGAAACTATGACATCTTAGGAGGAAACACATGTTCTTAACCATTAGGCCCACTCAAGCTGTATGACAAAGAAATTTAATGAAAATGAGTATGACAAAGAAATGCATCTCTTCTCTAGAAATCAACCTGAGAGAAAATGATATGGTATTGTCTAATCATTATACATTTTGGAGTATATGGCTAGAATCCAGCGAAAAAATGGTCAAATCTTGTTTTTTGTTGTTTAAATCGATTTTTGATTGCATATATGGATTTAGCGCAACTCTCTAACTTGTGATTCGAACAAATCCCTGCCAAATTCTGGGTAAATTAGACTGAAAAATATGTCAAAAAAAAACCTCCAAGACATATAACTCAAACTTGTGATTCGAACAAATCACTGCCAAATTATGGGTAAATTAGACTAAAAACATGTCTAAAAAAAACCTCCAAAACATATAACAGATAGACTACGGCAAATGCTATTCCTAAGTCAAAACGTATAACAGATAGGAAATGGCAAATGCTATTCCTAAGTCAATTATTGTTCGTCTAGAGAAATATTATTATGATTTAGACGACTAGTTTAAGAGATTGACCAATTGTAAGATCAGTAATTCCTCCATGCAATATGATGCGACTAATTTAGGAACTAATCAAAATCATCGGGCATCAAATTTAAACTATACAAAAACATGCATTTGGATGGACTTATGACACTCTGAAATGATACTAAAATCATAGAACATGTCCTTCCAATTAAAAGGGTTGTCAAGCCTGTGCAGTACTAATCTTAAGCCTCAAAGAAAGATTATCTGTTATTACCCTTGCGTAACAGAATCACCAATTAAACACTGTTTTTCAAACGAATTTGCCCACTTTTTAGTTTTTGTACAACAGTAAAGTAAAATTCATCCTACTATCTGGCCTGAAAGAGTTAAACAAGTTATTAAAGGCTAAGATTATCTGTTATTATCATTGCGTAACCGAATCACCAATTTTACCTTCATTACAATATCATTCAATATGACGGTCTCTGAAAAATAATCGCTCAAAAAAAGGGAATAAAACCAATAACCTACTGATTTTTTTTCGAAAAGGAAAATTGGATAAAATAACAGAAAGGCGAGAATAAAACCTGCAAATGCTCGTCGTTGAAGCGAGGAACGCCAATCTGCCCAACGGTAACAGACCCAAAATAATTTCCGACGAGCACGGCATCCTCCACCGACAATCCACGCATCAGCCCGGCAGAGAATCCCGCCAGAAAGCTGTCTCCGGCGCCCGTGGGGTCGACTTCCTGCGCCGGAAAGGTGGGGACATGAAAATCCCGGTGCCGCTCGTAGACTCTGCACCCGTTCTTCCCCTGCGTAATGATCACGCACGTCCTCTGTCTGACTTCTTCGACATTGAGATACGCGGCCTCCTGGGTGGACGCCTTCAGAAACGAAATTTCTTCAAGGAAATCATAAAAATCAGTTTCACAGAGATTCCGCAGCCCGACGGTGCCGTCTACAGGATCGATGGTGCGTATCAAGGCCTGTATGTCGACCATGACGAGTTTCGAAACCTCGCCCATCCGCCGCAGGGTCTCCGGCAGTATCTCCCGCGCTACTCCTACCGCTAGGCCAATGGCATGTTCCGTCGAATCGGAGGGTATGTCGGAGGGGTGAATTGGATCGCAGCTGTCGACGACGCGAAGCACACGGTCGCTACCGGCGGTAAAGTCGGCGTAAAACCGCGTGGTTTTGGCGGCGTGGACGACACTGGGTGGGTGGGATGCCGTCGCGGAGGCATAAGAGAAATCAGAGCCAACCTTGGAGATAACGGTGGAGTGAAGGCCGAGGGCATCGAAGATGTTTGTGACATAGGAGACAGAGCCACCCAGGGACTCGACCTCGCGCCCTGCGTGCAGCCTGATGAGGTCGTGGCAGTAGTTACCTACGACCAGAGCTCGAACCCCTCTTCCTCCTGTTGCTGCTTCTTCTTCGTTTTCATCATCGTCCTGTTGTTGTCCGCTTTGGTGTGATCGGGCACCTCCTCCTGCCATTGCAGAAATGGGGGATTGGGATGAAACACGAAGAGGAGGAGGGCCGTGCGCAATTCATTCCTTTCATCGGATTTTGTATAACCATGGAATGGAATCAAATTATTTCACTAGGCATTCAGCACCGGCAACGCAAAATACTGGTTTGCAGGTGGAAAATGGTTGGAACGGAATCTTGTTACACGTCTTGGAACCGCCTGCCTTCTCGTTTACTCCACGTGGGTGTGGACATGTACAGACGAATGCTTTGAAGTTCGCAAAGTTATCGGGCAACGTGCCAATATATGACTTCTCATGTTTTCCTTTTTTGAAGGCCGGGAATCGAACTCCAGAAACACTTATCTTGGAGACTCATTACCTTTTTATCATTCACTACCTTACGTCCAATTCCAAACCCTTTGGTGGCATACAAAGTCCTTGGGATAAGTACTCAAACTCAATTCCACATTTGGTGGGATACAAGGTCCTTGTATGGTTAATTCCACATTAACTACAATTGGATAGATTTTTAACCTCAAAAAAATAAAGATAGGTTTTATATATTAATTTAATTTTTAATTGGGTTATGATTTTGAAATGGAGTTGTTTTTAGTGTGATTTTTAGGCCGATAGGCTTTTCCTTTGAAAGGGACCTTCGTCGTCCCTTTCGTTCTCCCGCTGACACGTGGCGTCGGGTCCCCTTCATCCTCGTGCTGACAGCTGGCGTCGGACTTTTCAGTTCTGGTATGACTTTCCTTCCTCTTACTTGCTCCACGCACCGTCGGGTTTTTCAGTTCTGGTATGACTTTCCTTCCTGTTACTTGCTCCACGCACCGTCGGGTTTTTCGGTTCTGGTATGACTTTCCTTCCTGTTACTTGCTCCACGCACCGTCTCCTTTCCTGTTACTCCACGCGCTTTGCGGTTCTGTTGGGTACCTTTTATTAAATGATTTTCTGCACGATTAATTGTTCTGCTGTTTTCCCGGCAGCCTTCATGGATCAACTTACCGACATCAACTACCCACAGCCTGGATCAATCTCACAAAGTGTAGCAACAGAGGAGCCTGGTTCGACAATCTTACGAACGAAGAACGGAGCTGGAAATCTTGAGCCCGCCGCACTATTGTTAGGCCGATACTTCTGCACAATATCATTTCTTCCAGGTGCGCCACATACTTGAATTTTTGATGGGTATCGTTATAGTATGCGCATTCAGTGATACAGATTGATTTGATTTTCCTCTTGCTTTGCGCTGGACTCTGTAAAATATTTTTGCAAAGATTACTCGAATTAAATTTGATTCAATTTCTGAGTAATTTCAAAAATAGTGAAAATATCTGGTAGTTTAGGGCACGTTTCTTAACAAATTCAGGGAAAGAATGAAATGTTCGATAGTCAACACATTCAGTGAGTGCCCACCTACGTTAATCATGCCCTGCATTATTCATTCCCATACAAGGCACATACAAAAATTAAATGGCCCCGTATTAAGAGCACAACAAAAAATACCATAGGTTCAGTCGCATTCTTTCTCATCCAATCCTCATTCAATTTGAATTTTTCCTTAGCACAGTAAACAGGTGGGTAATGATATTCGTAATATTTGACTCAAGTCAATGGAGGTGGTTATGATATCATGAAGGTGTTTGTAGGGACCGATATCTCTCACTTCTGAATCTGCACAAACCCCATATGGATCTCGGAAATCTATTTCTTCAGAAATCTCCATAGAAGTCTTACATCTCACAGTGCCTCTGGAACCATAATTTCTTGACCTTATACTTGATGAAGTCAATTTTTAGAGAATGGTCTCTACAGTTTTTCCCTTTGTAGCTTATTTTATTAGACCTAGCAGTAGAATTGAAGGTAATCCATGCTCGAGGAATGCCAGTAGTTGAAGGAAAGATAATTTGCTTATTTCCCAGATACATATGAGTGGCTTAACTTTTAAAAGGGAAGGTTAGAAACGAGGAAGTGATGAAGGGAAATACATTCGTCATGCAGACATTGTAAATATTAATCCAAAATGCCAACTTCTACTGATGTTACAAGCCTTTCAAATCTACAGTACTTAGCTTGTCAACCAGAACCCTGCAGAGACAAATTACAAATCAACCAAATTTCAATAATATATCATGTCATTTGATAAAGTGCTGGGTGTGAGAAATTTGCAATGGAAGAGAAACTTTAATCTTCTTAGTGAGAAATTTGCAATGGAAGAGAAACTTACTTTAATCTTCTTAGCAAAGGAGTGGTAATTTGTATTTGACTCAAGTCAATGGAGGTGGTTATGATATCATGAAGGTGTTTGTAGGGACCGATATCTCTCACTTCTGAATCTGCACAAACCCCATATGGATCTCGGAAATCTATTTCTTCATAAATCTCCATAGAAGTCTTACATCTCACAGTGCCTCTGGAACCATAATTTCTTGAGCTTATACTTGATGAAGTCAATTTTTAGAGAATGGTCTCTACAGTTTTTCCCTTTGTAGCTTATTTGATTAGAACTAGCAGTATCTGAAAATGAAGTGTTGCTTTGAACATTGTGAATGGAAATTTATTCGAAGGGACCCTCCAATGGACAAGGCAAATGTTACCAATGGCTCAAGCCATTCTAAACCATAAACGCTCCTTATTTTTGCCTCTTTATCCTTCTTTCCACCTTTAGGATAGGCCTGATACACATACAAATGGCCAAAGTTTGTTAATATATTACCGAGAAATTATGAATGAAACTTGCATTCATTATTATCCCAAGACCCAAACCATTTCAGCTCAAAAATAAAGTTACATCTTTCGAGTGATATGGCAGCCTAAGAATGAAATGTTCGATAGTCAACGCATTCAGTGAGTGCCCACCTACGTTAATCACGCCTTCACAGTGCCTCTGGAACCATAATTTATTGAGCTTATACTTGATGAAGTCAATTTTTAGAGAATGGTCTCTACAATTTTTCCCTTTGTAGCTTATTTGATTAGAACTAGCAGTAGAATTGAAGGTAATCCATGCTCGAGGAATGCCTGTACTTGAAAGAAAGATAATTTGCTTATTTCCCAGATACATATGAGTGGCTTAACTTTTAAAAGGGAAGGTTAGAAACAAGGAAGTGATGAAGGGAAATACATTCATCATGCAAACATTGTAAATATTAATCCAAAATGCCAACTTCTGCTGATGTTACAAGCCTTTCAAATCTACAGTACTTAGCTTGTCAACCAGAACCCTGCAGAGACAAATTACAAATCAACCAACTTTCAATAATATATCATGTCAAACCCCATATGGATCTCGGAAATCTATTTCTTCAGAAATCTCCATAGAAGTCTTACATCTCACAGTGCCTCTGGAACCATAATTTCTTGAGCTTATACTTGATGAAGTCAATTTTTAGAGGATGGTCTCTACAGCTTTTCCCTTTGTAGCTTATTTGATTAGAACTAGCAGTATCTGAAAGTGAAGTGTTGCTTTGAACATTGTGAATGAAAATTTATTCGAAGGGACCCTCCAATGGACAAGGCAAATGTTACCAATGGCTCAGGCCATTCTAAACCATAAACGCTCCTTATTGTTGCCTCTTTATCGTTCTTTCCACCTTTAGGATAGGCCTGATACACATACAAATGGCCAAAGTTTGTTAATCTATTACCGAGAAATTATGAATGGAACTTGCATTAATTATTATCCCAAGACCCAAACCATTTCAGCTCAGAAATAAACTTACATCTTTCGAGTGATATGGCAGCCTAAGAATGAAATGTTCGATAGTCAACGCATTCAGTGAGTGCCCACCTACGTTAATCACGCCCTGCATTATTCATTCCCATACAAGGCACATACAAAAATTAAATGGCTACATATTAAGAGCAGAACAAAAAATACCATAGGTTCAGTCGCATTCTTTCTCATCCAATCCTGATTCAATTTGAATTTTTCCTTAGCACAGTAAACAGGTGGGTAATGATATTCGTAATACTTGATGTTTGCATTCAAAACACTTGCAATATTTAAGGCAGGGCATAGCTTGCGCATAAAAGCAACGACCATCTGCGGAATTGAAGGTAATCCTTTGCAACTCCAAACGATGCTTTCCTTCTATGTAAACTTCCAGCTTGGGAAGCTACATCAGGTGAGCATTCATTTATAGGGGGAAGCAAAGCTCCCGCAACAAACTCTTTCTTGCCTTGTTGACTTTCTTGGACAGAGTGACAATGTGAAGGAGAGCTGAGGAACTCTGGCTTCTTTGCTATAAATTGTTCAGAATTTTCAACAGGTTCGATTTGTTTCCTGGATAATGAAATGTAAACAGCCTCCTGATACAAACCTTGCCTTAAATGTACAATCTATTCCTCAAGGTGAACAACCTCCTCTTCAAGCACAGCTACAGAAATGAAGGCCATGTTCTGCAATGTTGATCCAAATCTCAAAGACACATTTTGTCCCTCTTTGTCTGTCTGGTCTGTGAGTGGAGTGTTTAATAGGGTTAAGGCCAATTGCAAGTCTTTGGTAAATCCATAGAAGAAAGCCCTTCACCTATGAATTTGACTTATTTCTTAAAAAATCAGATTGCAATTTCACTTGTTTCTCTTTGCCCCAAGCTACATTCCTAAATTTTTGCGTAGGGAACTTCCTTTCGATTGAGAGCACCACAGATGCATCTACATGTGTCAAAATATATTGTTATTTCGGCAGCCAGAAACCATGTAATTACAGCTCAGGATCACGCTCAATTTCGATTAATTCTAAATCAATACAGATTGATTTGATTTTCCTGTTGCTTTGCGCTGACCTCTGTAAAATATTTTTGCAAAGATTACTCGAATTAAATTTGATTCAGTTTCTGAGTAATTTCAAATATAGTGAAAATATCTGGTAGTTTAGGGCACATATAAGTATAAATTATGCAAAAAATACTATGAAGGCCTATCCATTTCATTCCTGCAAAGGGTAAATTAAGTGAGCGAAATATATGGCAATTGCCTTGCTTTAAACACATCTCTTAATGGGTTGTACGTTGTGTAAAAAACGTGTGGATTTTTCCTAGAAGATCACATGTCATGTGCAAACAAATAATTCAAAAAAGGATCAGTATCAGTAATAGCTGGTAAATGTTCCTATTTCAATAATGTTTTGACAGTATTGAATCTGAATAACATGCACTTTTGTTAATGTGGTCTACCTTGGGTGGTTAATACGAGAGGTTGATCTCCTCCACATCTGGGTTGTGCCCTTATTATTGTTTCACCATCAAAAGTTAGCCTTCTTAGATTAGAATCCGCATTCACATCACATCTTCTTTGACTAGGATTTTGTGTTGTTGTGAAATTGATGCATTGCAGGTACTCCTATCACAGGAAAAAGAAACCTCCTATTAATATTATGGAGACGGCCTTGACAACGAATGCCATTCCTTTATTGCTGAATGGTTGCACCGATATTCAACCACTGCTTCCGATAATCGATGTTGGTTCTGTAACCTCATTAAAAACAACATCCTCGCACTTCCATATCACTCTATCTGATGGAACACATCAACATAAGACTTTGCTACCAGCCGCATATGGCCCACAGGTTGTATCTGGAGACATTCAAATTGGCTCAATAATTCTACTTAAAAAAGCAGCTTGCACAGTGCTCCAAAGCTCCTCGTAAGACCCAACATTTGAAATTATCCTCTTTTAATTTTTCCCTTCTAAATGCTTCTTGCATTTAAAGAAGGAAAATGGAATCTTCATTAATTCATTTCTCATTTGTTTACATAAGGTCCATCCGAGTTGTCGAGCTTGAAGTTGTGCTGCGCTCAGCAACATTGACTAGGGACGCATCGACGCTACTACATGCACAAGCGAGTACATCCCAGTCTAGCTCCTCATCGGCTGAAGATACCTTGCCCTCTGTAGTTACTCCACCAACTACAGGAACAACTACAACAATTCCATTCACGGCACTTAGCCCTCACCTAAACTATTGGTCAATCCAAGGTAGGGCATCGGCAAAAACATCATTGAAGGCTTACACCAATGTACGAGGTTTAGGAAAAGTTTTTGGTTTTGACCTTATCAATCGTGATAGGGAGGAGATCCACCTTTCTGCATTTGCCGCACTGGCCGAATCTCTTTACAATCTCATTCAAGTTGGGCAGCTATACATTGTTTCAAATGGCACAGTGAAAGAAGCAAATCCAATCTACAACCACCTCAACAACAAATGGGAAATTTACTTGTTTGCTGCTTCCACTATCCATCCATGTCCCATAGATGATCCAACGTTCCCTTACCATAACTTTCACTTCAAGACTATTGCTGAAGTAAAAAATGCACCTCCAAATATGAATGTGGATGTCATTGGTGTTGTTACCTCCACTTCACCTGCATCAACAATTCGACGGAAAGATGGAAGTGAAACATTAAGGAAAACACTAATATTAAAAGACAAGTCGGGTTTTAGCATTGATGTAACATTATGGGGAGACCATTGTGACTATATAGGGCAGAACCTTTCTGAATTCTACTCTTTCGACAACCCACCAATCCTTGCAATCAAAGGAGGTCGGGTTTCTGCCTTTAATGGCACCACAATAGGGACAATACCAACAAGCACTCTCATAATAAATCCACAAGTTGAAGAAACTCAACAACTACATGCATGGTTCCGTGAAACAGGTTACAACTCCTCTTCTCCATCTTTGAGTAGGAATTATGGTGTTGCTTCAAAACGTGCCCTACCACGGAAGACGCTTTCTGAAATTTCCAGCATGCAACTCTCCGATAAAGCAATTTGGGTTTCAGTTCGAGCAACAATTACTGCTCTTCATATGGACGACTTCTACTTTCTAGCATGTCCATTAGATTTCAATGGAAAACAATGCATGAAGAAAGTTGTGGAGCATTCTAACAATCTTTGGCATTGTACAAAATGTAACGGTTCCTTCCCTGAATGTGACTACCGGTACAAACTTAAGATTGAACTACATGACACCACCGAGACTCTACAGAATGTCACAGTTTTCAATGATGCAGGAAACGAACTCATGGGCATCACAGCAAAAGACTTGTTCCTTCTTTCCATTGAACCAAGTGATATGCAGGAAATTTGTGGCCGAATCTCAGGACAACGTTTCCAACTAACACTTTCCATTAAATCAGACTACTTCAACGGTGTTCAACGCTTGCAACCAATATTGGTCAATTCAGAAGAAATTCAATATGCCTCTGCATGCAAGGAAGCACTCACTGACATTCAAGCATTGTCCACTTCAAAACGACCTATTGTTCGCCACCTGTGAATTGCTCTTTCAGTCTCTTGGAACACGCCTACTTGTACATAAACAATCATTTCCGCACATCCCTTGTCTGATATTGTTGTAAATTACACACCCATGTTATTATGCTGCAAGCTGTAGCTTTCACTTCAAATACTCTCTTCCAATCATTCCAAAATATGTATGTTTGCCATTTACATTCTAATAATATACATAGTAGGCTTTGTAAAGAGTTACTACATATGTTTCTCATTCGTTGTCTACATGCTATACATTGATCTCTTGCTTACTAATCTATTCATTTTATATCACTCCTATTTGCATGTTTTTCCTTCAATCTAATCTACCTACCTTCACCGATGTTGAAATAAAAAATAGTAATTCTATGTTCAAAAAAAATAAATTAATTCTAATACTTGTACTACATTCTCCAAACTTGCACTACTCGTTTGTCACCTGAAAATATGTAGGCATCCATATGCACACATTACAGATATCATAACCTACAGTTATAATTTGTTGTATGTGCTTTTGTGAAGATGGACACTGCAGTTCATAAGATACTTTTGTTCTGTAATAGGTTCTTGACCTAGTCCAAAAACTGTAGTTAGTCATGGCATGGGAAGACAACATAAAACTGGATCATCCTTTGTGATTACAAAGTGGAATTATTTATCTGCTCTTAAGAACAAGTACACTACATTGCATACGATGCTTTTATTAGGAAAAATAATGAAACAACCATTTGGAATATGGAACTTTGCAATGCCTGCACATCATTTGTACCAATTGAATATCTTTGTTTAGGATCTGTAATTTGTATTTTCAAATGTATCATTCAAAACAAGTATATCGGTTTGACACAAGCTACGCCAAAGGTATTATGATTAATAGAAATATAAACTAAAATGGTTCAACATACAAGTAGGGTATAGTTCTCAAGTCAGTTTATCCTAAAAACTATGTATACATAGCTTCTCACATACAAGAATTCAACATCACACTTTGATGCATTTCCATACTGAACACTATATAATGCTTGCTTTAATTCCTGAAATGTTCATTTTACTTTCAAAACCAAATCTTGTTAAAATGGAAGAAAAACAAACAATATTGGAAATGGAATAATCATTCCCTTGGAGAATGTGCACATTCTGGCTCTTCTAATCTACAGTTGACATCCGTCCAATTCCCTCTAACAACACTTTGTCCTCTAAAAGATCAACGGCAGCAGCCAGCAAAAAACAACGGGCTTCTCCAGTCTAGGAATGTTAGCAACCCTCTTCATTATTTCCTCCTTACTATTGCAATTTTTCAAGTCCTTGCCATTTCTAGCTCTGGCCCTGCTATCAAGCTTCTTGCACTGGATCATCCAGTCTTTCTCAATTCTCATATGAACTGCCACATATTTGGGTAGAAATATGAAGGGAACCATCTATCTTTTGTTGGGAGTTATGTGCTTTTTGTGACCCGCATATGCCCAAACAAGAAAAATCTGCAGCAACTTGAAAGCACGGCCCATGTTTCCTCCATGGTATAGCATTGTACAAATGTAACGATAACTTCCTATAATGTGACTATCAATACAAACTTAAAATTGAACTACATGACCACAGCAGGAATCTGCAGAACGTCACAATTTTCAATGATGCAAGAAACGAGCTCATGGGCATCACGACAAAAGACTTGTTCCTTCTTTCTATCGAACCAGCGGTCTGCATGAAATTTGTGGCCGAATTTCAGAACGATGCTTCCAACTAACACTTTGCATTAAAGCATATTTTTTTCAACGGTATTCAACACTTGCAACCAATACTGTTCAAGTCAGAAAAAATTCAATATGCCTCTCTGCATGCAAAGAACCACTACTTGACCTTTAAGCAATGTCCACTTCAAAACGACCTATTGTTTGCCGCCTGTGAACTGCTTTTCAGGGTCTCTTCAAACACGACTTCTTGTACGTAAACAAACATATCCGCACAACTCATTGTCTCATAGTGTTGTAAATTACACACCCATGTTATTACGACGCAAACTTCAACTTTCACTTCAAATACTCTCTTCCAAACCTTCCAAAATACGTAAGTTTGCCATTTACATTTTAATAATATAGATATCAAAATTTGCAAAGAGTTACTACATATGTTTCTCGTTCGTTGTCTACATGCTATACAATGATCTCTTGCTTGCTAATCTATTTTTTTTTATCGTTCAAACATGCCAAACAAAAAAACAATTGAAGAAAAAGGAAGCAACATATAAAACTGGATCATCCTTTGTGATTACAAAATGGAATTATTTATCTGCTCTTAAGAACAAGTACACTACATTGCATACGATGCTTTTATTAGGAAAAATAATGAAACAACCATTTGGAATATGGAACTTTGCAATGCCTGCACATCATTTGTACCAATTGAATATCTTTGTTTAGGATCTATAATTTGTATTTTCAAATGTATCATTCAAAACAAGTATATCGGTTTGACACAAGCTACGCTAAAGGTATTATGATTAATATAAATATAAACTAAAATGGTTCAACATACAAGTAGGGTATAGTTCTCAAGTCAGTTTATCCTAAAAACTATGTATACATAGCTTCTCACATACAAGAATTCAATATCACACTTTGATGCATTTCCATACTGAACACTATATAATGCTTGCTTTAATTCCTGAAATGTTCATTTTACTTTCAAAATCAGATCTTGTTAAAATGGAAGAAAAACAAACAATATTGGAAATGGAATAATCATTCCCTTGGAGAATGTGCACATTCTGGCTCTTCTAATCTACAGTTGACATCCGTCCAATTCCCTCTAACAACACTTTGTCCTATAAAAGATCAACAACAACAACCAGCAAAAAACAGCGGGCTTCTCCAGTCCAGGAATGTTAGCAACCCTCTTCATTATTTCCTCCTTACTATTGCAAATTTTCAAGTCCTTGCCATTTCTAGCTCTGGCCCTGCTATCAAGCTTCTTGCACT
This sequence comes from Pinus taeda, assembly GCA_000404065.3. Classification (NCBI taxonomy): domain Eukaryota; kingdom Viridiplantae; phylum Streptophyta; class Pinopsida; order Pinales; family Pinaceae; genus Pinus; species Pinus taeda. The sequence continues at coordinate 80,225 of APFE030205194.1, read as the reverse complement.
GGATCATCCAATCTTTCTCAATTCTCATATGAACTGCCACATATTTGGGTAGAAATATGAAGGGAACCATCTATCTTTTGTTGGGAGTTATGTGCTTTTTGTGACCCGCATATGCCCAAACAAGAAGAATCTGCAGAAACTTGAAAACATGACCCATGTTTCCTCCATGGTATAGCATTGTACAAATGTAACGATAACTTCCTATAATGTGACTACCAGTACAAACTTAAAATTGAACTACATGACCACAGCAAGAATCTGCAAAACGTCACAGTTTTCAATGATGCAAGAAACGAGCTCATGGGCATCACGACAAAAGACTTGTTCCTTCTTTCTATTGAACCAGCGGTCTGCATGAAATTTGTGGCCGAATTTCAGAACGATGCTTCCAACTAACACTTTGCATTAAAGCATATTTTTTTCAACGGTATTCAACACTTGCAACCAATACTGTTCAAGTCAGAATAACTTCAATATGCCTCTGCATGCAAAGAACCACTGCTTGACCTTTAAGCAATGTCCACTTCAAAACGACCTATTGTTTGCCGCCTGTGAACTGCTTTTCAGGGTCTCTTCAAACACGACTTCTTGTACATAAACAAACATATCCGCACAACTCATTGTCTCATAGTGTTGTAAATTACACACCCATGTTATTACGACGCAAACTTCAACTTTCACTTCAAATACTCTCTTCCAAACCTTCCAAAATACGTAAGTTTGCCATTTACATTTTAATAATATAGATATCAAAATTTGCAAAGAGTTACTACATATGTTTCTCGTTCGTTGTCTACATGCTATACAATGATCTCTTGCTTGCTAATCTATTTCTTTTATTGTTCAAACATGCCAAACAAAAAAACAATTGAAGAAGAAGGAAGCAACATATTTTTTATCTTGCTTCTCTCCTTTCAATGTTAGACGCCAAAATAACTTACAATTTTATATGAATCCTAATTGCATGTTTTCCCTTCTACCTAGTCTACCTAAAAAAAAGTTATTTCTAATACTTGTACTACATTCTCCAAACATGCACTACTCATTATGCAAGACTAACAATATTTATTTGTACTTGTTTAGATATGCCAACAAACAATCAAGTTGCAGCCAAAAACGAGCGGCGTCGTCTTCTTTATGCACAACAAAAGGATAGAATAAATGCACGACGTCGACTACTTTATGAAAATTGCAACAACCCTACTACTTCCTCTACATCCCTTCCCACCTCAAATGCACTCCCAACTATACAAACCAACCCATCTCACATTCATCAATTCCAGTATAACCCTCCCCTTACTTATGAACACCGTCGCTTTTGAGAAAGGATTGATGGACTTTCTAACTTGCATGTTTGCACAATATGCAAGGAAGCATACCCAGGAATGAAAACAAAGCTTTTCCATGGTAGACTCTCTTGTTTTCGTTGTGCGTCATCCAAATCAGCCAGTCGGTTTTCTGAACTAAACAACATGGACCCTGGAGAACAACCCTATGTCCTTCTCCAGTTAACACAGGTTGAAGAAATGCTCATTGCACGTGCCAACCCCATTCTACAAGTCACTCATTCCCGTGGTGGTCAATACAAATATAGTGGCCATACAATTAGTTTCCCTCAAGACATCACCACTATTGCCAAATACTTACCCTGAATGCTCTCTGACTTAGACATCCTCATTTTCAAAAGGCAAACTCCGTCTGAAAAAGCTTACGAATTCTTCGTTTGCAAATCCCACGTCCTTGCAGCCCTTGAATACAAAATAAAAAATGACCCTTACTACCGTGATGTTCAATTCAATTCATCTGCACTTTCTGCGTTGCCAAATCACCCTACAGATATTTCTTCCCTTCTCCATAATGTAACCACCTCCTCTTTTGAACCCCATTAAAACACTAATGATTCTACGTTTGATACTAATGTCATGCTTTCTCCATCAGAAATCCAACCCTCTTCTTTCGTTCCAGTCCTCCCAAATTCATGCACTGAGCTCGAGCACATTCGTAACTATTTGCACTTGCCCCATTCAAATTCAACAAGCTCTATCGATTGGCCTCCAATATCTTTAACTGCTATAAATGAATACAACACCATCGACCTCTTTGCCATGGCATTCCCCACACTCTTCCCTACAGGAAAGGCAATGATCATGCAACCAAGACTTACGAAAGTTGAGATGCATGAATATGCTTTACACTTGCTGCACTATCATGATAACCGCTTCGGCCAACACCCAAGATTCCGCTATTATCTTTATAACATTCTATTGCACCACCGTAGCCAAGCAACAGCTAATGTTTTCGTGAAAAAGTTCATTGACAACAGCTTGCCAACAACGGTTTCAGATCTACGCCAATGTCTGCATGCTTCTCCCGAATCAAAATTACCAGAGCAAATAATGCGGTTCGGTTCAGCCCTACGAGGAACACGGTCTTTCTGGAACAAACGCCGGTCTGAGTTGACTGACATGATCACGCAAATAGGAAGCCCAACCTTCTTCTTCACTCTCAGCGCAGCTGATACTAAATGGCATGACTTGCACGCAATTATGCCCAACAGTGTTCCTTCCAATTCAGTCAACCCCTTCCAATGGAAAATTCAAAACATAATTAAAAACCCACATCTAACAGCCCAATATATGCATTGCAGATTCACAATTTTCCTTGAAGAAATCCTACAAAAAGGCCTCCATGCAATCGACTACTGGTGCAGGTATTAATCAATATCCATTTCCCTCTACATTAATTTTATACATTGTACATATATGTATTATCCATATGTAAACTTCATATTATTTTCAGATACGAATGGCAACATCGAGGATCCGCACACATTCATGGCTTCCTCTGGCTACAAAATGCACCAGACATGGACACACTTGATTGGGACAATGCACTAGAAATTGCTAATGCAAAGAAATATTTCGACCACTACGTAACTGCCTGGAATCCACGCCAAGCAGAACACCGAAATATTCCAATTCACCAATCAACAATTCATAACCCATGTCTTCTTGACACAGCATCAATATTCGCGTCCAATTAGTCTGAAGACTATACAGAGCTCGTCAACTGCGTTCAATGTCATACAAAGTGTCATGAATCTTCTTGTCTTCGTAAGAAAGACAATGTACTTAGCTGCCGATATGGAGTACCATGGGAGTTGAATTCCACTTCTTCACTTTTCATTGATGATAAAGGTCATAAAACCTACGTCCCTGCTCGCAATGATGAAAGGTTGAATATTCACAATGCCGATCTACTCTCTATTTGGAGAGCGAATGTTGATTGCCAACCAGTCCTTTCTCGCCATGCTGTGTTGAAATACATTTCAAAGTATGTAGCAAAAGCAGAAACAAGATCTGAAAGCTACCGTCAAATGATATCACGGCTATCAGCAAGTGCACTTCCAGAAGCGCCTACTGTTGCTGTCATCCGAAAAATCCTTACAGAAATGATCGCCGATAGAGACATCGGTGCACAAGAAATATGCCATATGTTACAAAAGCTACCTCTTTCTCTCTGCAGCCGTACATTTCGTTCTTTGAATGTCAACAGGGCTGTTTTCAGACGTGTTTCACAAGATAGTGACAATCCCAGATCGACACCAAACTTTATCGTTGCATATATGAATAGACCTGCCTCATTAGAATCATTGCCCCTCCTTGAAGCTGCACGCTCGTGGTCATATTCTGCCCAACGGAGGAATAACCAATGGAAACACATATTCCCCCCAATGATTGTACATGTCTTACCCTGTTACAATGTCATTCCTTCCTCTGCTAATCCTTCTTATGCCACCTTCTGCTGGAGTGAATTACTATTGTATTTCCCCTTCCGAACACTCCCTGATGACATTGGTTCAACTTATGCAGAAATTATCGCCCACTGGGAACAAAAAAAGGGTACATATACACCATGGCATGTCCATCGAGAAATTGAACACCCACAAAGCCCACCTACTGAAGATCAAACTACTGCAAACACCCCTCCTGCTTCCATGCAGATGAATGAATGGAAAATCCTCTCTCAGCTGCACCCAGGTTACAATATTGCAATTGATGACCTCGACATGATTGGCTACCACGATTTCGATGTCAACCACAATTAGTCACAAAATATTATCCCTCCCCCCTTGCAAGAAACTGCCATCAATTTCATTGATTTCAACCACTCAACCATTCAAAACCAACATCATTCTTTTTCCAACCTTCCCCATGATCACACATTATCCCCTACCCAAAATATAGCTTTTACCACTATTTTTTCACACTTTTACCACTATTTTTTCACACTTCAAAGCCCCTTCGCCAAAACCACCACGCAGAATCATCATACAAGGGACAGCTGGAACAGGAAAATCCCATTTGATTAAATGTCTGCAACAAGCATTTGTTGAAAACTCGCCAGCAAACAAAAACCCTTTATTGTTACTTGCACCAACCGGCGTTGCAGCTTTCAACATAAATCCCTTCACAATTCACTCTGCCCTTCATATCCCTATCCAAACAATGCATCCTCTCGAAGGCCAGCCACTCCTACAACTGCAAGAGCAACTTCGTCATGTAGAATACATTCTCATTGATGAAATGAGTTTCATTGGTCCCAAAATGCTTTCTCGCATTGACTATTGTCTAAGAGAGGCATTTCCTCTTCATCGGAATGCACCCTTTGGTAACCGCTCAATTATCCTTGTCGACGATCTAGGCCAACTACCGCCTGTAAAAGACATTCCTTTATATGCTGGGACATCACGTGGCACTGCACTTTGGCGCAGCTTCGACATATTCATAACACTTTCAACCGTTTTCCGTCAACAAGGAACTAGCCCATCCTAGGTTGCTTTCCGGCAAATACTTGCAAATCTCCGGAATGGAATAGCTACACTTGAAGATTGGCAGCACCTAATGTCAAGAACAAGTTCATCTCTTACACATGAAGAAAAATGCATATTTGAAGAATCCATGCACCTATTTGCAACAAACAACTCAGCTGTCTTACATAATAAGATAATGCTTAAAAAATTGAACACCCCAGTAGCAGTCTGTTCTGTAGAACAACAAAGGCAGAAGACTCCTACTACAACAGAAGATGAACAACTACCTGCAAAAGTGCTCTTATGCAATGAACAAAAAGTTATGCTCACCAGCAACTTATGGGTACATGCAGGCCTCATCAACGGCGCACTTGGGAAGGTCATCTCAATATTTTATTCAATTGATTCAAAGCCCCCAGAATTACCATCCTTCGTGGTTGTCGAATTTAAACAATACAAAGGAACACCATGGGACATTTCACACCCAACATATGTACCTATTTCTCCCATCACAAGGGGTACACGCCGTCAAATACCACTTCAGATGGCATGGGTTTTAACGATCCACAAGTCACAAGGAATGACATTAGACAAAGCAACAGTGGACATCGGCACCAGAGAACGCCAAGGGCTAACGTTCACTGCAATTTCAAGAGTGCGGTCATTGGCAGACATACACATCAATCCAGCATTCCCATTCTCACGCATTGCACAAATGCACAAGAATCCATATCTTCAACGTAGAATACAAGAAGAGTCATTGCTTGCATCAAAGTCTATTCAGGATAATACTCGTTAGCCATTCGTACAACCTGTCTTCCAAAATTAGACACATGGTAAACACCACTCACTACATAACACTTTCACATACATTTGCTTGCTATTACATTTACTTTCATATTCTTTTATACTTGTTGGAATCGTTTATTTTATATTATATACTCAACAAAATTATCAAGCATATCCATTGTCACTTACAATGTTTCCTTTTTTGATGGCAACATGTATGGATACAGGTTACCTACGACTGTTGTATGCATGTTGTGAAGTAATCCAGCAACAGGAACTAACCTTACAAGATATGCAGACAAGGATATTGCCACAGCAATCAATGTCGCTTTACCGTTTGCGCCCAGCAATAGAGTTGTTAAAGAGAATAAGAAAACTACTTAAGCTAACAATTCACATTTATGAAAGAGATGGACACAGGCAAATGCGGCATCAATTACAAGAACAACTCGCACAATATGGCACCACAATAAACACTAATTGGTGTTGCTGATGCCATGGCCCATCATGCATATATGATTAGCTGCTTACACTCAATTACAACTAAATGTGATAGAATGCTTTTATTGTACATATGTTTAGAAGCCAACGAATACTTTCATTGTATATATGTTTAGTTAGAACCTACCAAGCACATCTCCATGTGTAAACCATATGTTAAAGTGAAATCCAACAGTCATGCTCCTACTGTTTAGTTCACTCATCAATGGTAAATGTTTCACTTGCTATACCATAGCTTTTATGACTTCAAAGACATATTCTTCGTGTTCTATTAAAGGTTTTATATGGTATTGGTGTCCCTCTGCTTATTGTCATGCTTTCCTGTAGAATGTCTTCCTGATCTTTTCTATGTTTTGCAGACTTACCTAATAATTGCTTCCATTTACTACTAGAACAATGGTACTATATGAAGATTGTACTTCCAATCATATAGTTTTCAAATATCACCTCAAACACTGGTGACATTACCACTTGAACATCTTGGACAAGTGAATTTTTTTATTCTGAATATCGATGTTTACAGATTATTATAATGATTAATTATACAAAAGGCAAATGGCTGGCATACAGATCAAAAGACAAATTGTTTTGGCATACCCAAAAAACGTTGTCACTCTCATTTACATTTTACTTGGACTTATTGTTTTCAGCTCGTGGTGCATTGAATATTGCATTCAGCGAAAGCACTATAATTTGTAGTATGACAAGACTGGTCTCTTTAGTACATACCAGATTGTTTGTTTGTGCCTAGCTTATAATTTTTCTTCTAGGACCTTTCTGTGGGAAATTCAATGTGTCCAAGATTTGATCTTCCAGGAACGTTTACAGTTTTCAGCTCATGGTGTAATGTATATTGCATTTAGGGAAACAATGGACTTAATTTTTGTTGGTTTGTTTGTGTGTAAGAATGTCTGATTGCTCTTTTTTGTTGGTTTGTTTGTGTTTAAGAATGTCTGATTGCTCTTTTTTGTTGGTTTGTTTGTGTGTAAGAATGTCTGATTCAGGGAAAGAATGGACTTAATTTTTTTTGGTTTGTTTGTGTGTAAGAATGTCTGATTGCTCATCATCATCATGGTCCTTATATGCAGTCCCGGACTCTTCACACAACTAACATTATAGACCTTCACCTCTGTGTTGTAGATGCATAACTGTAAACCATTCCTAATTACAACAACATATGATAAGCATGGAAAATCAAGAAAATCTCTGGACATTGGAATGGCACATCATATCCTCCAGCTCAAGCTTTCTAATGGTATTTATTAGACGTTGTTTCCTTGAAAATAATTCATATGGTATGCATGGTAATTTCAGTTGTTATTGACAAGACTATTCACTTTGACATTTTGTTTTTTTTCGGATGAGAAAAATACTGGTTTATATTATGTATTTGGACATTTTGTTATTTATAAGTTGTTTGAAAGGAGTTTATATGATGATGATTTTTATTAGCCCAACTGTCATTTTGAATCTCAGCTTCGTTTATATTGATTTACTTTTGCTTCCAGTGTTGGTTTTGTGGTTTTCATCCTGGAGATAAAAGTTATGAATGCTCCCTTTAGCTTCAATTGAATTGTCGGATGTTGGTTTTTAAGATGCAACATTTTCATGTATACTGCAATAGGAATGTCTTATGAATGCTCCCTTTAGCTTCAATTAAATTGTCGGATGTTGGTTTTCAAGATGCAGCATTTTCATGTATACTGCACCCATACCAACAATATAAGCATGTTTTGGTTATTACAGTTAATACACCATTCCAAGATTATGTCATTATCATCTCCTTATTCATTTATGTCATCATCATCTCCTTATTCATTTATTCTCTACTAAGTAGTCATAAAAAACAGGGAGAAAGATGACGTTAACGCTGCTCTTGTTCTTTATCCTTTTCCTATTTTGGCAGCGGGCTCACTCCATGCTGGTTGCACTACTCTTGGTTGATTTATTTTTTACTTCTCCCTTTTTGTAGCTTGTTACTTTTATGGACCCTCTTCAATGTTCACTTAGTTCGTATATGTACCTTTTCTCTCATTAACACATATGTTTACTGCCTAACCTCTATGGGTCAATTTTGTTCATCAACACATATGCTTACTGCAGAAATGAAAACAAGTGTTCCTCAACAATTCTGTCATGTTGAGAACCTTGTTCTTCAATATTCATCCATTATAATGAATGATATGTTCTCATGAAAATGTATTTTCACTTATTGATTTTATTGTTGTGGAAAGTTAAGACCAATGTCAAATGCCAATGATAGAGCACTATACCAAACACCTCTCTTCATATTTTCATAAGGAATACTTTCCAAGTCTACTCCATCAGGCCTTCAACAATGTTGTTCCAAAATCCAAGTGTAGCCAACTCAACTTCATAAGATGACTTCAAGTGCTGCTCTAAAAATGTCTATGTAACTTGGGTCTGCTCCAAATTAGCCACCACAGGTCAAAGTTGTAGGTGCACTCTTCAAGATCCTCTCCAAGTATGCACAAATACAATCCTCAAGCTATTTAATTGTTACAAGTACGAGGTTATTATTTCTCCATAGTTTGTCTATACAGGCTATAAGAAATGTCTACATTCAGTAACCTTCAAGTATGCTCAAAATGCTTTAGAAATTATGGTCAATGCTTCTTCAGATTTCCAAACCAAGATTGTGCTTCTAACGAGTTATGTTGAAGTTTCTAACCAGGTATGTTTACAAGTAATATTAAGATCACTCCATAATTCACAAAATCTTGTAGCCAAATTGTTCTGTATTGATCCAGAGATTAGATACGATTTAATAGGTATTCAACAGTCTCAAAATTACATTGTCAAGGTTGCTGGTCTTCTACCTGGGCTCTGTAACAATATACTATGGCCTGCAATCAGCTCCAAGAATATGCTGTCCATAAGACTCCAACCTAGCACAAGATTTTTAAATGGTTCCACATGCCTTCTAAGATGTTTCCATAGGTAGAGTGGATGTCCTCCACAGTATGCAGAATATGCCAAGGTTCGGGTCTGATATATTTCATTGTATAGGTCTGAGCTGCAGGTTCGAGGAGGCCTGGTGACTTTATTCTTCCACAATTCTGAACTTCAGGTCTGAGCTACAAGAAGATCCGAAAAAGGTGCCACCATAGGTCTCCCCAGGTTTACATAAGGTATAGATCAAGACCCAAGAATGTAGAGAAAAAGAGATAAAATGGGCACATGTGCCTTGTTAACTTCTGGACTTCTGCAAATTTGATGAATGCCCTGTGCATTAGGCAATTGTGTCTTCATATTTTGTAATACTTCATTTAACAGTATATGCAGTCCCGGACTGGCACTTTTCCTCATATTGGAGATTTTGGAGACCTCCATTTGCTCTATTACTGACCTTGCACTCTATGTCGCTGGTTAAACCTAGGATTGTAGTGATTTTGTTAGGCATTTTTGTTGTTTTGGTCATCGATGCTTTTGATTTGAAATTATATTCCAAAATCAAATGAATGCCCTGTTTCAAGCTAAATAATGATTAATTGTGGTTTAATCATTGTGGTTATGTGCAGAACTCTTGTATTTCTTCATACATTGGCTCTTAAATAGTTGCTACTCAGTATTTAATTGCAGCAAAAGAGTATTTCTTCATACATTGTTTCTTAAATAGTTGCTACTAAGTATGTAAGTGCCGCAGATTTAAGTGATGTATTACTCATCTGGTTGTGATTGCAGCATAAATTATAATGTTTTGTTTATTATTGTGCATCAATGATAAGATGTGAGTGGTTTGTTTATTTATTGTGCATCAATGATAAGATGTGACTATAGTGTATTTTTCTTAATTAATGTGTTTTTACTGATCTGCTTTATTTTTGAGTGCTTCTAAATAGGATCTAAATCCCTTGATTCTGAATCCCCTGACATTCGAATCTCTCTGGTCAGGAATCTCTTAGCATTTCCTCATATGCCAAATGCCCCGTAGTATGTATAAAAGAAGAGCTATGAAATCCTTATTCTCTGCAAACCATTGAGACAAAAATTAGGAAATATCCCAACTCCCCAGTTTTTGAAACATGCGTACACTCGAATCCCTCATATTGCCTTGTGACAAGAATTGGTAAATCCCTTTTACCACAATCTGATCCTTAACAATGCTTCATTCCATGACAGCTTATTGTCCTTTATTGTTAATGTGATACCAACCTTCTTCAAGTGAAAAAATATATGCATAACATTCTTCAACAAAATCACCAGACAAACCCATGTGAAAAACTATTCTCTTGTAATTTATAGGCCCCAAAGCTCCTCATAGATCAGTGATACTGTAACTGAATTTGGCAATTCCAATTTAATAATCCTATCGGCCTCTCTTTGTACCTTTTGGGACAATTGCTAGTTATGACTTTCAGGTGCAAAAATTTGAGGGGAAATCTTGATTTGTGTTATTTAAATTGGTTTTTTTGACCGTATAGGGTTCAACATTTTGAAAAACTCCTAGGGCATTTTGATTGTGCAGGAATTACCCATCAAGCTTGTGATGTCAATAGATTCCTATCGAATTTAGAGAAATTAGACTCGAAAAACTTCCAAAAAATCACACTAAAGACAACTCATTTTGGAATTAAATTAATATTTATTTATTTTAAGTTGGCTTGATTTATGGGATTTGAACTTTGAATTTCATAGTTTACATAATACTTCATAACAAGATGTTAATTGAATTGCCCCTTTAATAATATTAAATTATTATTTCAAAACATATGCTAATTAAAATATTTTATGATTATGTTCAAATAGTTTAAGCCAAAGAAGACAGGGTAAAGTAAGAATAATACAGTATATATATATATATATAATATATATTATATATATATATATATATATATAGCATTTATTTAATGAATTTTGTCTTAAATGTGGTGAAAAATTGTTGTGAAAAGATAATAGTTCGAGTGATAGCTAGCGGGTTTAAATCCCCCTCCACATGGGTTCTATTCTCTAGAGAGGTGTTAACCTATATGGAAAAAAAATTAACGAGTTGAAAATCGTGATGAGTAATACCTATAAGCTCAAAGGGGCAGGAAAATTTGAATATCTTGATATTGAGGTGAATAGTGGCAGTCATTGTAATTCGAACATGAGTCTTTGTCCAAAACAATCATCAAGTTACTCGATTCACCAATTACCATAAAAAAGTGGTAAAAACTTGTTGAAATGGTGGATTTGAGTTGCTAAATTTGTACATATTCATTACCCCAACAGTTTTTGAAGGTTCTAAACCTTTTTATACACTTCAAGTAACAAAAAATAGTGATTTCACCAAAGATTGTATCGTCGAAAAAATAAATAAATAAAATAAAAAATAAAATGTAGAACAATTGAACTTCACCTAACAATAATCTTGTGGCATCTTCATTATATAGCCATGATTAAAGTAAGATTTGTTCTGCAACTAGCAAGTAGAGGATAATTTTTGTCAGGAATTTTGTGACCAATAAATAATAAAAGAAAGGCTCATGTTTCTCGCTGCTATTATAGCATCTAGGTGCTTACGTATGCCTTTTTTGCAAGCACGGGTGAATCGAGGGGATTTGAACCTCAAAACTCCTCATAATTAAGACTTCATTTTCACGATCATCATCAATTAAGCTGCCTCCAAGGGCTTTGTGCATTCTTTTTCTTGAACTTTTTATTATTTAGTTTTATTTCAAATTATTTTTTTCCCAGTACAATCTAATTGTTTTACGGATTTGTCATTTTCATCAAAATTCAATGATACAATTCTTGGCGAGATTGTGATTTTTTGTTGTTTAAATTGCATTTTTGAACACATAAATAAATTTAGTGTTTGATGGGGTTTCAAACTTTTAAAATGCAAGCAACCATTGTGATGGAATAATTTGAAGGTTGGAACCTGCATTGATTCCTTGAGGGGGGTTTTCTAAATATGGAAACGGTTAGGTTTGATGGACTAAAACCATAGGCTTCCCAGCCCTTGCATGTTGTTTGGTATCCATTTTCTTTCCGCTCCCCACATTCTACAACAAGTTTTTTCCTTTTTTTCTCATAGTTTTCATGGACAAGGAATTTATGGATTTTTCATACGAGCCTTTAGAAGGGTACCGGATTTGGACCCTTCCAACGTCATCCTTCGCAATTCTCCTCGAGCCTGTCATAAATACGAAAATGTTAGAGCCCCTACTTGAAATGGTTTCGTGATGCTCTCCTGCTAATGTGTGGGATGAGATGGCTCTATCTCGCACCCCCATGAATCGTACCATCGTCATTATCAGCAATCAAAGCTTAGCACTTAACAAAGGTCCCTCCCTGGTTCCCTCACCTCCACCTCAAGCTTAGTGTAGGACTTCATTTTATGTTCTAACTAACCCTCCCTCCTCACGATCTAACCTTGAGGTTGTTGTTGTGAGTGAGGATTATGTTGCTTTGTCTTTTTTTTGTCAGCCATCTTCACCAACCCACCTACCCCATTGTTCAGGTTTCTTAATAATTTTATGACTTTTCAAGATGCTTAGTAGTGATTCTTCCTCACCTAACTAGTTGCAGTCCCTCTAGCTAGTAGACAAGGACCCTCCAAAAATAAGTAAAAAATGCATAAAAAGGAAAGCTCAGGAGCCCATTTTCATTATAGGGAAGAAGTCAAGCTTAATGACATTTCTATGATAGAGAGGAATGTTGTCATGGGGCATTTTGCTAGAAAAAGGATGGCCATCGTAATCATGAGGTCATGAAAAATAAAACATTTCTTAGCTTACCTGGGATATTCACCTCAATATCTAACCTTAGCCAAAGTTAGATGGGTTGGATATTGAATTCGGCGAAAGACGTTGCGAAGATTTTGTAGAAGCATTGGAATTGGGGCTCTCAAGCCCTATATCTAAAAAGGAGCAATGAACTTTGACACTTAGTGGAATCGATTCACTGTGACCCCAATATGGGTTCGCCTTCATGGTCTTCCACTTCCTTTCTGGTCTATAGAAGTTTTCAGGGATATTGGAAACATTTTAAGGTTTTTCTATCTACTCCTTTCAATCCTCGAGATACATGGAAATGGCCAATATTTTTTGATAGGGATAAATTTAGATTCATCTCTTTCAAACTCTACTTCGATCTAGCATGGGAAGATCAATCACAAACAAACCCTCAATTATGATGTTATCCCTTTCAAATGCAAGCACTATAACTTGTACAACCATCTGGGAGTAGACTATGTGTAAGGAAGAGATACAAAAAACTGGGTTAGAAAATCATCTTCAGAGGTGGATGCACAAAAATATCTGCCTCAAGGCTCTCCAAAAGCTGCTTCAAAATCACCAACAAATATTTTGGACCACTCTTTAGCTAAAGTTGATTAGAGCCATGTTGCTTCTCTTGCACCTACTGAAGACGCCTGTTCTGATTAAGAATATTAGTTTGTTGTGCTAAGATCTTCCTTAGATTAGAAACAAAATACTATTCATGTGCTTAAGGATTCATGAGCTTTTCAAGTGAAAAATGATTTTTTGTGTTAATTTTATGAGCAATTTTAACATAAATAAGATACTGAACAGTAGCATAAAAATATACAAAACATTACCAAAAACACATCACAACAGGAACATGATGAAGGAGTTCACCCCTCTTGGGCTACGTTGTTAGAAAATTATATATTACAGAGCAACATAACACATAAAATATATTGTAGAAATACAAACACAGAAAACACATAAAACAAGAGAGACACGGATATACTTGGTTCACCCAATTTGGACTACGTCCACAGAGGAACAGTCAGTCCTTCATTTTATATTATCTAGCAAATTGGAGAGATACGACCTACAGCAGATCCGTTGTAATTCGCTCTTCGCTCTCACACAATTTCCTCTCTCTTTCTCACTCAGAATACAGATCTACATAGATGTAATACAATTCCCTCATATATAGCGAGGGGTTGCCTTCTAGGGAAAAAACCCCTAAATTAAACATAACTTCTACCGTCAGATCTCCACCTAATGAACGGCTCAGATTGGCTACGAAATTGCAAAATTTTACAAGGCAATTTTACATATTTTTTAGCTTCTAAGGCGTTGCTCTCGATCCCTTGTCGCGAGGGGCTCCCAAAGGTCCCCTGGACCCCCCCTGGACCCCCCTGTAACGTAAATATTATGGGTGGCATTGCCGCCACATTATGAACTGGGGTCCAATACGGTGATACCTCTGAATAAAGAAGATAATCAAGCTCCACACCCAACAATCTCCCACTTGGAGTCTTATTATAGAAACTTCACCGCTGCTTCATTTGCTGGACAATGACTCCACTTTGGACTTGGATGTTTCTCATCTTATTCATCATACTTAAAGACCAATTGAAGCTAAGCAAGATCTCAATTTCTCCCTGGTTACACTTTTGTTAACATATATGTAGGATTCTGGCTAGTGTGTATATTTTCCAGCTTCAACTGTCCATCTTCCAATGCTAACCATATGAAATGATACTTGAGCTATATATGTTTTGTCTTGGAATGAAATGAAGAGTTCTTTGCAAGATGTATGGCTCTCTAGCTGTCACTGTATAACCTACCCAACTCCTGCTTCTTACCCAATTCATCCAGAAACCTTTGTAACCAAATCATTTCTTTACTAGCCTCTGTAGAAGCAACATACTCTGTTTCCATTGTTGAGAGTGTAACAACACTTTGCAGTTTTGGAACCCAACTGGCAGTTGTTCCACCTACAGTAAACACATACCCTGTTGTTCTCCTCTTGTTATCTCTATCACCTGCCATATCTGCATCAACATATCCCTGTAGAGCAATGTTTGAACCACCAAAGCATAATGCTTGATTTGTGGTACCTCTCAAATACCTAAGAATCCACTTCATCGCCATCCAATGTTCTTTCCCTGGATTGTTCATGTACCTGTTTACAACTCCCACTGCATGTGCAATATCAGGCCTTGTGCAGACCATTGCATACATTAAGCTTCCAACCGCTGATGCATATGGAACTTTAGACATATTAGTCATTTTTTCCTGAGTCTTGGGATACATCTCCTTAGTTTGAAATGGCTAGCCAAAGGTATACTAACTAGTTTTGCATTCTGCATATTAAACATTTTCAACACCTTTTGTACATACTCACTTTGAGACAATGTTAATTTGTTTTTCTTCATGTCTCTAGTTATTCTCATACTAAAGATTTGTTTTGCAACACCCAAATCCTTCATTGCAAATTAGTTTGCCAGTTTTCTTTTGAGCACATTTATTTCCTGCATGTTAGAACCTACAACAAGCATGTCATCTACATATAATAACAATATAATATAGCTTCCATCATTTTTCCTTTTGAGATAAACACGATGATCAAAGTGACATCTAGTATAACCTTGTTCAGACATAAACCTATCAAATTTTAGATACCACTACCTTGGAGCCTTTTTTAAGCCATACAAGCTCTTCTTCAACCTGCACACTAGTTTCTCCTTCCCTTTTACCTCATATCCTTGTGGCTGTTGCATATATATCTCTTCCTCCAAATCACCATGGAGAAAGGTTGTCTTTACATCTAACTGCTCAAGATGCAAATCTTCAGTTGTTACTAGACTTAAAATAGTTCTGATTGAAGTCATTTTAACAACAGGGGAAAATATCTCATCAAAGTCTATACCCCTTTTCTATGCAAACCCCTTCACCATAAGTCTAGCTTTATACCTTTTTCTACCTCCATCTTCTTCCTTCAACCTGTAAACCAATTTATTTTGCAATGTTGTTTTACCTGTAGGCAACCTGACTAAATCCCAAGTCTGGCTATGTGCGAAGGAGTCCATCTCTTCTTTCATGGCTTGCTCCCACTTCTTCCTAGTTTCTACCTGCAATGCTTCTTCATAACATTTTGGTTCACCAGAATCAGTCAACAATACATAGTATAATGAAGGAGAGTATCGTTTAGGGGGTCTACCTATCCTGGTAGATCTTCTAACACCACTTTTAGGTGTTTGAGGTGCTTGTTGCTGTTGTGGTAGATGTTGTTGTTCAGACTATTGATCATTATGATTTTCAGGCACCATCACTTTTTTTGTGATCTCATCAAACACTGTGTATTCTATTTTTTCTTTTTCCTGTTTCTTTTCCTACAGCTGATCCTTATACAAAACATTTTCATTGAATATGACATCTCTGCTCCTAGTGATTTTGTGTTTTTCATAATCATAAAAGTGATAACCCAAATCATTAACACCATATCCGATAAAGGTACATTTCTTTGATTTTGCCTCAAGCTTTGTTCTATTTTCTTTATTAATGTGGACAAAGGCTTCACAACCACAAGTTTTTAAAAATGAGTAGTTTACCGTTTTACTTGTCCATGTCTCCTCTGAATACCACCATCCAAGGAACTTGAAGGCCCTCTGTTTATTAGATAAGCAACAATATCTACAACATCTGCCCAAAATTGTAAAAGAAATCCTGCATGCAATTTCATGCACCTTGCATGCTCCATGATTGTCTTGTTCAGCCTTTCTGACACACCATTGTCTTGTGATGTTCCTGGAACTGTCTTCTCTCTGCGAATTCCATTCTCTGAATAATACATATCAAACTTTTTGCTGCAATATTCACCTCCATTGTCTGATATGAGACACTTCAACCTTTTTCCTGTCTCATTTTCAACCAAAGCTTTCCATTTCTTGAAAGTATCAAATACATCAGACTTATTTCAAATAAAATAAATCCAGGTCTTTCTGGTTGCATCATCAATAAAAGTAACATAATAACGAGAGCCACCAAGAGATGATACTTGAGCAGGTCCCCATACATTTGTATGCACAAACTCTAATTGTTCGCTCTTCTTTTCTTTCCCAACTCTGGTTAATCCGACTCTCTTCTATTTTCCATAAACACAATTCCCACGGAATATTAAATCAACATGCTTCAAACCTGGCAACAAATTTCTTGAGTGAAGAATATGCATCCCCTTCTCACTCATGTGTTGAAGCCTATGATGCCACAATGTTGTATCTGCTCCTGTAAAGGTTAAAGCATTAAAAGAATTAGAAATACCATTGCATAAATGCAATGTACCAATCTTTTCTCCTTTTGCTATTACGAGGGCTCTTTTAGTGACCTTCCAAGTTTTATCTATAAAGTAGTTACACAGCCTTCACCTCCCAACTGCCCTATTGAAATTAGATTTTTCTTGAGATCTGGAACATGCCTTACCTCCTTCAATAGCCATTGATTTCCATTTTTCTGTTTTATGAAAATTGTACTCATTCCAATGATTTTACAGGGTTTATCATCACCGAATCGAACTTGTACAAAATCTCCTTGAACATAATCATGAAAATGTTTCTTATGAGGTGTGGCATAGAATGAGGCCCCTGAATCTACCACCCAAGCATCAATAATATTTTCTAATGAAAGAATCAAAGTATCTTGCAACACATCACCTGTCACATTCACTTCATGATTGTTTTCTTGTTGCGCGTCTCCTTCTTTTCCCTTCCGAGACTTGCAGTCTTTTTTCAAGTGTCATTTATTCCCGCATTTCCAACACACTATCCCTGATTTGGACTTGGATCTACCTTTCCTTGACTTACAGTGATATCCTGGGCTCTTTCCTCTTTCCATTTTTCTTCCCCTAGCCTTTGCAGTCAAAGCATTACTTGATGTCTCACCGGAGCTTTCCCGTCGCATTTCCTCGCTAAGGATTGCACCGACAACATTATCAAACTTTAAAGTACTAGATATAGAGACAGAGTTACTAATGGCCATAACTAAACCATTCCAACTTTCTGGCAATGAGCATAGAAATAACAGAGCCCTAACTTCATCATCA
>APFE030205194.1:26881-60504 GCA_000404065.3 Pinus taeda | reverse complement strand
TTCCCCCCCCCCCCCCTCAGTATTATTTCCAACATCTTCCACCATTTCGCCCATTCAAACCAGTAACCCTTTTCTCCTGCGAGTTTATCAGTCAAATAGACCTTCGACTCTAATACCAATTGTTTAGATAATTATATATTACAGAGCAACAAAACACATAAAATATATTGCAGAAATACAAACACTAAAACACATAAAACAAGAGAGACATAGATATATGTGGTTCACCTAATTTGGGCTACGTCCACGGAAAAACAGTCCTTCCTTTTATATTTTCCAGCAAACTGGAGAGATACAACCTACAGCAGATCCATTGTAATTCCCTCTTCTCTCTCACACAATCTCCTCTCTCTCTCACTCAGAATACAGATATACATAGACATAATACAATTCCCTCATATATAATGAGGGGTTGCCTTCTAGGGAAAAAAACCCTAAATTAAACATAACTTCTACCTTCAGATCTTCACTTACTGAATGGCTCAGATTGACTACGAAATTACAACATTTTATAAGGCAATTTTACATCTATTTTTAGCTTCGGGGGCGCTGCCCCTGATCCCCCGCCAGAGGGGGCTCCCAAAGGTCACATCCGCCCCCCCTTGAGCCCCCTTGAAACGTAAATATTACGAGTGGTGTTGCCGCCACATTATGAGTTGGGGTCCAATGCCGTGATACCACTAAATAAAGAAGATAATTAGGCTCCACACCCAACATACGTCTCCTTGGTCCATCTTCCAATGGCTTGGGTCTCTCTGTTATGTTCAAATGTGTAAAAATATGTGTGTAAAAATATGTGTTTACAATACTTAAATGCTTCTGAAACTTGCTCCAATAAGTGTATAATGTCCAAAAATGGCTACTTAGCCTCTTTCTACATCCAGTTTGGTCGAAAACATGGGAAGTTATGACCTCTCCTAGTTTTCCCACTATTCACTCTACATTTTCCCCAAAATCCAGCATCATCCTACAATTTCATCCGCCAAGCGCTCTAATGGAGCAACAATTTCGCCGAAAACTGAGAGAAATTGTCAGATCATTAAAAAGTCCTCTAATGCTTAACTTCCAAAAATTTTGGCCACGTGGCCGGGGGATAAGGCCAATGGCCTACCCCGTCGACCAGGTCCCCCACTCCACCTCTGTCATAGTGTTCACATGGGCGGTCACAGTTTTGTTAACGTTTGTGTTGAACACAGTTTCTGTGGCATTCACATGGGCGATTTGTTTGGGGTCGTGGTTAGCCCCTAACCATGGTCCGTGGACTAGGTTCGGGGGTTAACCACGGTCCCCATCCCCCAATTATATACGATGTAAACCTTAAATATAATCTGCCTCCCACTATGGTTAAGAACCATTGAGTAAGCGATTTGGTAAGGTTTTGTGTTGTGCGATGTGAGGTGCCGGTTTCGAACCCTGTGGGCTCTGCTCGGTCATTGAACCATCTTTTAGTGGCCTCCCGGGCTACCACGTGGCAGCCTCCAGCTGGGCCACCTGTCAAAGCATGATTGGCCATTGTATCAACCAATAAAAATGCATAATTTTTAACCAATACCAAAGTGCCACTTGGCACGATATGATTCACTGAGAAAACCTTGACTCGGTCAACTTCCACCTACCCTTCCAAGTTAGTGTCACGTTAGCAGTACAGACTATTGACTAGGTTGTCCATGTTTTTGAAAATTCGCCTATTTGAATAAGTGGAAAAAACGCATTTCTAGGAGTATATGGTGTTCGTTTCACATGAAACGAGTTGCGTCAGATTCAGGATAACGATCACTACGAATTCGTTCAAGTTCCACACCATTCTAACGACTTTGATTTTTGAGCATAAATTTGAATACATGATTAATGCCTCTCCTCCTCTAACGAAAGGGTTTGCAGTATCTTCTCTAGTGGCAATCTCCTCCTCTACAAGTATGAACTTGTTTCTTCCATCTTTCCTTCCTCTTTCCTTTGAAAATATTTTTTCATTGAATTTTGGTAGTGCTTCCCAGTTAAACTCTCCAATTAATACAACGGAGCTATCTGGTTTATCAAATCATCCCCCTTCCCCTCTTATTTCCTTATATTCATATCCCCCTAATGTATCCCCTTCTCCGCCACTTTCTACCCTTTCTTTCCTCCCAACTGAACACTTCCCCCCTCCCCCTTTGTTTCCCCTACCTCTTGTATATTGTAACACCCCCTGGTAACCTCGCAAGAAAATGCATGGAGTTAGGAAAAATTTTCAGCATTTACCAATGTGTAACTTTCTAAATTATTTTCTATATTCCCTCAATGATCATTAGAATAACCATCATCATTACAAAGAGAAATATTTAGTAAAAGCATAGTGAGTTACACAACCATTAACTGTCATTGTTGTAGCATATTAACTTAACTCTCCTACTATAACTATGCATCGGTTTCATGATTCTTTTAACTTAGTTAGTAAATCACATACTTGATAATATAAAAATCACATCATGAAAGGAATTAACAACATAAAAATGACACAACAAACATTCACATCATTAAACGCCAATATACTCTAGAAACCCTATAGGGTGAAAACCAACAAACTTTTAATTTTATTATTAAACACTTGTGAGGGTGTTCACCCCTCACTCAATGGTTATAAGGGAGTTAATCCTTTAACAATTTTCATAAAATATTACATAGAAAAATCATCTTAAATGCAACATAACTAGCTATAAGCTATTACAATCAACACGATATCATTTACCCATGAATCATCAATCTCTATGTCTTGGTGGTCTGACTATTTCCATCAATGGATCATATTGCAGTTGAAATTCCTCAATCTGTATGGACCAACAAATCTTTATCTGCCACAATGTTAAACATCAACTACCCTTTGCACAAGTCACCATCATTTCCTACCATTTCTGCTGTCAGCACTCTTAATATCATGATTAGATAAAATATTAATAAACCAATAATCAATATTTATTAGTGACACTTCAACATATATTTGTGTGCATGCATAAAACTTAAACAAAATGTCAGGAAATGCCTTCTTTAACATCATTGCACATGCATTAGAAACAAACATATCACTATCAAGTGTCATCTCTCCAACAAAACACTAACATAACCTTGCATGCACTTTCATATATTTTCCAAAGGAAAGCTAACATACTAGATATTGTTTTTGTGCATGCAAATGCATAAAAAGCATTCACGAGAACTAGCCCAACAAGGAATTTTCTTTGTGCGTACTATTATGTTTTCTTTTCCAAAGGGATTAACACAATAGATTATATACTTATGCATGTGAATGCATTTTCTTTTCCAAAAACATCTTTTCCACAAAAGAGTTATTCACAATGGCTATTCTGTATAAAAATGCAAGCTCTATCTCAAACAAAGTTAACATAATAGTTATAATTTCGTGCATGTAACTACCTATCCTCTCCAACATAAAATAACATGGTAGCTTGTTCTTCTTACATGTGAAACATATATTTCTTTCAAAAGGAAACTAACGAAATCTTGCATGGAAAAATAAACACATTTATTTTCCAAGGGATCAAACCCGTAACATTCATTCTTTCATGCAAAGAAACATTTTCCTCTTAACAAAAGCTCTAGCCCAATATCTATACATAATATTCTCCCAAGAAAAGCTAATATCATAGCTAATCCTTTTTGGTGTGCAAATGCATATTATTTTTACCAAAAGAAGGCTAACAAAATTAGTACTATGCGATTGCACCTTCCCTTTTTTCAGAAATGTAATACCAAAACTATATTTTTCCATGCATGCAAGCGTATATGTTTTTCTAAAGAATCTTCCAAAGAAATCTTAATACAATAAAACATGTGATTGCCCATCTACCTTTCCAAGAATCTAATTCAATAATGGATACAAGGACATGTCTTTTTCCTCTCTTCTTTTTGAAGAGTTCTAACACGACAAATACTTATACTAATTGTTCTTTTTGCAAAAGTTTGCTAACTCACTCGCTATTATGCATGCAATACAAAATAATTTCCTATCATTTCACACATAAGACAAATTTGTAATATTTCCTCAAGAAATAACATGAATAGCAAATCCTTCGGTAATAACACAACCAATAGTCTTTTATGCAAAAGTTTTATGTGTACTCTTTATCAAAAAAGTTACTCACATATTCATTTCGAGTAGATCAAATATACCAGATATTATTCCTATGGACATAAGCACATATTCTTTTTAAGAGTCCAATATTTTTCTTTAAAAAATTAATGCATATGTATCATGAGAACATATTTAGTAATCTTTTAAATAAATTAACTTAATTCCTTAACAAGAATTACTAACATAATTGTTCTATTTTTGTGCACACGAATAATTTATTTCTTTTCAAGAAATATCAACATAATTGTTCTATTTTTGTGCATGCAAAAAACTTATTTCTTTTTAAGAAATATCAAACTTAATAGTTATTGGTTTGTGCATGCAATTAATTTATTTCTTTTCAAGAACATTAACACAATATTCATCTCTATATGTACATAACAACTATTCTTATCACGCTGACAAATCAAATGGCAACACTTTGTTTTTCCTATTTTAGTCATCAACTTTGGACGTGGTTTTCCGAACAGCTGAAAATGAGTTTTTGAAAACAAAAAGTGGTTTTTGTTGAGAACGGGTTCATTAAAAAAAACTTCGCTAAGATTTTACACAAGTATCATGGTTGGAAGATTCAAATGAATCTTTGCAGCCCATTTTTCCAAATTTAAATATTAAATAATTTATTATTTTTTCCATCAACTTTGGACACAATTTTCAAGAATTTGAAAACAAATTCTTCAAATATGAAAGAGGCTTTTGGCTATAATAAACTCATTTACAAAAACCTCTTTCAGTTTTTACACATCATAGTCTGGGTGATACGAAGATATATTTGGACCCTATTTTCCAATAAATCATACAATTCACCCAATTATTTAGCCATGAAAATCTTTTAAGAATTCAATGAAAAAACACTTATTCCTCTATGCATGGAAGTCCATAGAAGTTTTCTTAAGAAAATAATCTGGACTCTTTATCATATGAAAGTTTTCAAGCAATTAAATTTGATTTTTATTTCTTCATGTACCATATGCAAACACAATAATTTTCGAAGAGCATAGTTACTTTTCTTTTAATGCATGCTTGGAATCTATGTTTTCTCTCTTTTTGCTCCATTCTACTTGTATTTTGTCATTAGTTCTCATATTTTCCCATATGCTTACAATAAGTAGAATTAAGAAAATGCAATAGTTTTTCTAAATCCTAAAAGCATTCCATAAATCAGATTTTTCCTCCTTCATAAATCATATTTTTCTAAATTCTATAATCTTTCTCATAATTTTCTTTTCAACATAGATTTGTTTTTGCCTTATGAACAAAATAGCACTTATCCATAGTTTTTCTAAAACTATTACTCATTATTTATAAAACTCATAAAATATACCAACTTGGAAATATAATTTATTTAAATAGAAGAATATAAAATCTTCTAAATAAAAGAATTGAGAATTAATTCTTGTAATGTTCTTATAATTAAGAATTGCAAGAATATTCTTCATGTAATATCAATACAAAAATTAATAATATTTAATTATTCAACAACCCTCGTTTTACGAGAGTTTTTACGGGAGCTTACGCCAAGGATATTACTTACTCCCTCCCTTAAAGAGAACACCGACTTCAATGTTATTCTATTGTTGGAACAATAACTTTTACTCATAATAGAACTAGCAATTGTCCCAAAAGGTACAAAGAGAGGCCGATAGACTTGTGAAGTTGGAATTGTTGAATTTCTATGAATGATTAAAAAGTACAAGTATTTTTTCAAAAAAATATTAAAAATTGCAAATAATGAATATTGGAAACCAAATAATATCTACATTCTATATATATATATATATATATATATATATATATATCTCAATTGTATTGTCAATTTGTCAATTTGGTTATTGGTTAACTTTTACATAAACATATCCTTCCACAATTGTAACTCTTCACCAACATTGATTCATATTCTTCGTGAAACCTGCCACATTAGTGCAGTGCAATAAGAAATATTGTAAAGAAAGGTTGAGGGAGGAATGGTCCGAGAACATATGCCAGATACAACCTACAACCGCGAATTGCATATGAATAGTCCGAGAACATATTATAAATGATGAATTTTTCAAACATCAAAAACTATAGCCCATAATTTAACAAAAATCCAAAATGCATAGAATGTTGAAATTGCCAACAAAACTTCCCAATAGTTGAGATAAATAATTTTCAGTTTGCACGGTTCTACTTGTGTATTTACAATATCCTCATAACCAATATTTATATCTGCAACCAGAACCTGTCAATCACCAAAAAAACCTTAGTTGGGGTAGGTATTCTTAACCTTATTATATATAATCAACAAGCATGAATAATATTCAGTGGCAGCTTGTCAATCTTATATATTTACACTTAATTGTATTCTAGCCTAAGAAATCACCACCAACTGTTCATCTTCTGTTCATGCCATAGAATGTAGTAGCTTGTCCAACAGTTTTACTGGAGCGTGGTAGTCATAATCTTTTCCATACTGCACTTTGGAATCTCATTGATCATCAGAAACTATACAAATAGATTTTATTCATCCTAACATTAATGTAAGCCAAAATACTTTAGTTCTATGAACCCTCGGGGAAAATATACATTGCAAACCTTTGTCCTCCAAATAATCATAAAAGATGTGGATTGTTGTTGAAATGGTCAATGAACCACAGCATATTAGTCGAGAACAATCTATTCAACGACATTCTCTGAAACAGTTTTGTTTCTAAATTTACTATCTAAGAAACCAGCGCTACACAGTTGCAAGTAACAGAACATTCTCTATGACAAGAAAAGGAACTTTGAGAACTTTGACTGACACGTAGCTTTAGTTAAGAAAGAGGCAGTAGATTGTGAATTCTCATTGTGAGCAACTGCAACCAAAAAGATGAACTGCCAATGCTGTTCACATTATTTGAATAGACAGAAAATTCCTATCTTCTCTTTTTTGATGGGATTTTAAACTCTAGTTGGAGTTTCTCTATTTTTATTCAAAAAAATAAATGTTACATATAATATGGGATATATCGAAGGCAAAACCCAATGTTACCGTAATACCATTTTCGTTCAAGTTTCCATATTAATACATTTCTTGAAAATGATTCAATCAGCAACCAAAGAGGTCTCCAAAAACTAGTTTCATAAGCTTTTGTATTTAAATTACTATTGTTTTTACTGTATGTAGTCACAAGCCTGCTTCATAAGCTCTCCTAACTTGCATGTAAGTTTTTGAGATGCATAGTGCTTTTCATTTAATCTACCAATGACCTAATCATATAAATTAGCATTTTTAGCCAACATAATTGTTAAGCCATGTGCCTGTTTTGTGACCCCTTTAATTAGATCTGTTGTTTTATGCACCCCAGAGGTTGTCAATTCAAAATCTACCTGGGATAGGAACAGATGCTTCATATCAGTACAAACTCAAGAGAGGATAAAAATTAAATGCTAATCACCAAGTGGGATATAGACAGATAGAAAACACAACTGGAGCAGTTTGCAAAAAATTTTCGCATCCATAGAATAACTGGTGTAGTATAAGATTTGGAGATGACTTTTTCACGTCCCTTATTGCAAATTTGGTATGCAGTACTTTCTAGTTCAAATGACCTATTTTGGTCATCGGTCAATATTAATATACTTTCATTTCAATTCTAAAACTTCAGAGTTTGTGGCCATGATTTGGTATTCTGGATCTGTTTTATTTGTTTCAGGTGATTTGCGCCTCTTTATGAGCAGCTGAGTCCTTTCCTATTTTAGATCACCTTTGTATTCTCACATTGCATTAGAAACTTTCCTCTGCTATCATTGTGCTTTTCATAACAATTGTTGAATTGTGTTTATCAGAAATCTCTTTATTTTTATTGTTGGATACTCACTCATAGAACGTCTTCACCTTGATGCCAAAAGTTTTAGTATTTATGTTTAACAAGTTAAAAAACACACAATTTCCTTCATGTACCGCTTTCCTTAATGAATTAAAGTGAAATACCAAAACAAATAGAAGTTAATGTACATAACATTCACTTCCCTTTAGTGAGCTATTATTTTAATAATGAAGTGTAGTTTTGTTTCATTTTTAGGTACTCAGCTCACTACTCATGATCCATTGCATCTACATGTAGTGTAGTTATACACTACATCATTCATTGTATACATCAAGTTGAATGATCATCTTTATAAAAAAAATTAACATGCCTAATGGCACTTCTCAACCCTCAGTATTTTAAAGGAAATAGTGGCTGGAACCCTAACTACCTTCCCCAACTGTGCAAAGCTTCCAAGAAAAGGAAGTAGGGGGAAGGAAAAAAGTTGTGTTGTAGTGACAAGTAGGAAAAGAGAAGGGAAAATCCACTTGCTATGTCTGGTAATGATCAGATGGCAAGAGCATGGAGCGCAAGTAACCTGTGGAAGACTGAAGGTCTTATGAATAAGCTAGGGGGGAGATTTGGTCTCAAAAGACAATCTCATGGTCGAGTGGATGACTAGCTACAGAATCAGAGGTGACCTCTCCCTGTGCAGTTACTTACTAAAACGCAACTCAGGTATGAGGTACCATCCTGAGACTGTGTTGATATTTTGAACAGAGATAGTAGAGTACTGTAAGCAAGGGGTTCCTAAGAGAGTGGTTAATATGTATATGTTTACAAAGGAACCCTGATGCATATGTTTTTTTTTTTTACAGAGTATGATTAATCATAGGAATTTTAGGAAATGCCATTGTCGTGATAAGACTATTTCACTTGTGAATTTAAATATATTATTGATAAGAACTCAGTTCATCCAACCCTTAAAATCTGTGGAAAGTTAGTTAATTTTGAAGAATAGTATTACAGTTCTTTCTTTTTTTTTACAATAAACTTCAAAAGAAAATGACACCCAGATCTGTTTCTAGTTTTTAAGAAAAAAATGGGAGAATAACTGTTAAACTTGTAAGAAGAAAATTGTTGCTACCTGTTAAATGCAGGAATACAAAGGAGCATAATATAGAGAAAATAGAACGCTGCATAGGAAAGAACTTTGCATTTAACGAAGTAAATTCCCTTGCATAACCATTCGAACACTGCTAGTAAACCTCTGAGAACAAGAAAATTCAAGATTGCTTGCAACGAATTAAAAATCTGGAATTGCCACCAGTGCGTAGTGGGAGATGCCGAGTTTCAGAAAATTAAGAAAACGGATCAGACTCAACCAGTTCTGGGGTTTGTAGGCAAGTCACCTACACCGCCGTTCAAGAGTATTCTGAGGGATGAAACCCTCTAGATATAACCTCCTTCAAAACAAATGGCGGCAGAGGATGAAATCAACAAGGTTAGGCAACCGAAGGACCATGAAAACCCTAACCCTGTAACAAGGAATCCTCGAAAACTAAATGCAAAGACTTCTGCAGAAAATGGAGTAAAATTGAAAGCCAATATTTAACATTTCCAAGCAAACTAAGGTGGCCAAATATTATGATGGTCAAGGCCGCAAATCAGCTAGAAAGAAACTAACGTTGTTGCAAATAAATAGTAAAATAAAACAAACTGCACAATTTACTTAATGTTAATATGCAAGCAGATAGTAAGGCAAAACCCCAGAATAACTTAGATAACAACAGTAAAGCGATACATGAGAAATTATCGTACCAGCATGAAACAATATATCTATCTATAAGCTGAGAAATTAGCACAGTGAGTAAACCAGAGGGATTCCATTCATTTCAAGCAACCGCCAGAGTTTAGACGGACCCAGTAGCAAAAAAAATACAAAGTTCGTGGAAGGGTCAACGCCCTTAATCATCAAAATATACAAAAGTAACCACAGAGGGAAAATCCAAGCATAAAATTAGGAACTCCACCAAACCTCACCAAACAACGACAGATTTCTGGAAAGAACAGAGCCGAGAAAACTATAACAAGCACAGGACGTAAAGACCCATTTAACTAATGCTGCAATCCCTCCAGCCGTGACACCAAACTGGAATAGTTCTCTTACTCGGAAGCCATAGAGACTGCTGTAGAAAGAGCACTTCACCACCAAGCGTACCCAGGAACCTGGAACAATAATCCTTCTACCTACAAGGCATATACACATAGAGAAAACGATTAGCGCATCTAGAAAATGTTTAAACAATAATTCATAAGGAAAACATAGACAAATAAACTGAACATCGTTTTGGGGGTATTTGTGGAGGATCCGTACCTGTTGAAACCCCAGCCGAAGCTATACCATATTATTATGTTCCTCAGCAGCATCCAGAGACACAAGTTTCACCTTTTGGATGATTGTTGGAAAGCCAGTGGATCTTGCAATGTATGCTCAACAACCCCGCCCTCGTGTTGCTTATATGTTGTGGCAAATGTGGCCACAATAATAAATGCCAAAGCAGTCCAACAGCCCATCCTTTGGCAATTAGGTGCTTTGAGTTGTTTTCTAAAGGTAGATGGTAGTCGTGCACCGAAGAAATCATTGGGTGTGGCACTTCCTCGCAGAGTATTGCGAAAAATGTAGCTGTTGTAAACGGATCCACCGTTTTGGAGAGACCGTGAGTGCAAAAAAAAAAAGTGCATGAGAACCAAATGTCAGGGGAGATCTTGGAACTCTCTGACGTAAAAGACTCCGGCATAAAACTGGTGCACACATATGTCAAGTGGGGGAGTAGAAAGGTGACTTAAAATCTGTGCACAGATGTCAAGCAGGACTATAGCCAGATGTCGAGTAGGAAACCACACCAGATGTCTCAATGAGAATGAAAGTGTTGACGACTGTGTTGATGCATAGGAAGGCTTATCGGCCTAACAATCTAAAAAAAATGGAATCATTTCCCTTCATAATGAAGGATTTTTATGTTTAATAAGTAGAATCAATAATGTGTATCAAATGAAATATTTTTCATCATCATCTATTTATGCAATGTCAAATACTACTTTAATCATAATACTTCCACAAGTACTCAGAGAGCACTAGCCCTCTAATCATCAAAATGATAATAAAAAAATTGTATCAAGTGGATATTGTCTTTTATTTAGGGGTTCCAACAATCTTTCTCTCCCACTAATGTTATTTGGAAATTATTGTGTTTCTCTCCCACAGTAATTTCAATCAAATTCAGACTCATGGAATTTGTCTCTATTCATTTTCTCTGGTTTGTGAGAAATTTAGAGTTCAATAGCTCATTGTTTTATCTAATACAAATCATTTCAGTCACATATACATTTCAATTCATTTCCTCTATGCATGCATATAGATAATTCTTTTCTAACATGTTCATTTTCTTACACAGACCTACAAACACAACCTATTTCATCGAAATTTTCACTTAGATAAATTAATAGATTGTGCATGTAGAACTATAACACATATAACAAATTAGAGACATGCAACTTACAATCTATTTTAACATCAACCATCTTTAGACAATTTCAAAATCAGTAGCAGAATATAGATATAATTTTATCTAACCGTAGTTAATGCCTTGGAATTATTCAGGAACCGAGCATGTTCCACCCAACTGTGAACTATCTCCAATAGTTTCCCACCAAGTTAAGATCTACTTGCCACTAGAATCAACAACCTTATTGATTCCTTGGTGGTTTCTTCCCATCAGATTTTTGGCAGCGTCCTGCTTTAAGGTCTGTCAGCCTTTTGCATAGGCCTTTTTGTTTTAGTTTTCTCGAAGAAGAAAAAAAAACTTTTCTTTTTCTTTAAAACCCGTCTTTCTCTCCCACTATGCTTTATTTCACCCAACTTAGTATTTCTCTCCAACTAAGTGATTAACATCATCTTTCTCTCCCATTATGTTAATATTTTCTTTTTTATTATTTTCTCCAAGGGATTTTTAGGAGACTTTTAGGGAAGTTCCATCATGTGGACTTAACCACCAATAACTTTTCATAAACCGGCAAGAAGTCTTCTAAAACTCCATTGCTCTTTCCTAAATATCTCAAACAATGTATTTAATAATTCAATAATAAAATAAAATATTGCATCATCACATCAATCCCATCATGACTTCCATAGCCATTCAATCCAATAATAATCCAATGTCTAAAATTCCATTGTAATTTACATAATTGTCCATTTACATATTATCATTAAAGAAAAGGAATACTTATGTACATCATGCATCGATAATTGACCCTCAACATGGGTCCCGCAAATTGTAAAAGTACATTGATAGAAAATCATTACATGTCATGGTGGTGGTATACATTCCAAATTTCCACATAATAACAATCATGCAACTTAGAAAAAAAACATTAACGTATCTTGCATACCATAGCATTATATGAAGCTTTCATCACCTGAGGTCTTCAGGTTCATCATTCGCTGCCGTGGCCAGAAGCATGCAGGCAAGTATATAATTACGGTAAACCTCTGCATACCCTGCAAAGCTGGCTCCTTCCATCATGGTTTGAGATGTTGGCGTGATGGCAGCTTCTGCAAGCTTTCAAAAATGGTTTTACTTGGGACAACGTCATCATATTTGGGATACATTCCAAATATTAATCAATCGGATACCACAGACTAAGATCCAATAGCAAACTCAGGTGCATGTGAAAGCCAAGCCTTTCTGACAAATCTTTATAAGCATTGGTTTCAAAGCAAAACAGCTATAGACGGCGTTTAGGTTACGTTGGTTACAGTTTTTTACGGGGCGCTTTTAACCATGGTAATTCCAAATGACTCGGTTGACCTAGACCCGGCCCCCGAAGATATCCTCGCTGTCTGGGGTAAGGAAATCACGGAGAAGAATATCAGTGAAATCGTCGGGCATTCAAACAGTTTCTCTGGTGCGATTTTCCCGGGAGGAGTTCAGTGGCGTCAGAACCCGATTAAGGGGTTTTTGGAAGAGAGTCTGGAGCACGCGAGCAGCTGCGGAGGAGGAGGATGGTTTCCGGAGGACATAGGTCATCACCACCATTCAGGCCTGCTGACTGACAAGGCTAGGCATGCATCGGTTGGCAAGGCAACCTCTCCTACAAAAAATTTTGTCTCTTCGAGCGGTCTAGAGGATATAATTAAATATCCACATTTACATGGAGTATGGAAGTCGGTGGGTGGCGTGCAGGGAGTGGGAAAGGGCTCGGGAGAGCGTATTGCCCAGGAGAAAATAAAAAGAAAGCTTATCTCAAATGAATTATTGCCGGGTCCCTCTGAAAGGGGAAAGGATTCTGCGGGTCTATGCAAATTTTCGCCCTCGGGGGTTTCTCCAAATCCTCCGGGGGTCGAGAATCCAGTGAAAGAAGGTCCTTCAGGTTTAGGAGAGGCGGGTAGTCCTGTGGAAGGTTTGGTTGAAACCTCTCCGGCCATTGAATCCCATCCCTCTAAGAATGTTGGAAAGACCCAAGTGCAGGAGGATGTCGGACTGTCACCTCCCTCTGCGGGAACGATTCCGGAGCCGACAACAGAGAAAGTAGGGGACAAAAGAAAAAAGGCGAAGGTGTGGAAGAGGAAGCGGGTTAAAAAGCTGGTTCTAGGCATGGATGTTCTGATCGAAGACGCATTGGAGGTAGCAGAATGCTCTCTTGTGGGCAGAGCAAGAGGGAGATACGTATCTGGAAAATATTTAAGGCAGTGGGCTGAGAGTCAGTGGTTGGAGACCCCAGCTAAATCATTCAGAACTGATACATTGGCAAAATGATGGTTTTTGGTGAAATTCGATACTAAGGAAGCGATGGAATGGGTGGAGGAGAGGAATTGGGCGTTCGGAAGCAGACCTGTTTTCTTCAAACGGTGGACTCCCCTGTTCGATGCTGCGAAGGAGAAAGTCGAGGAAATTCCTGTTTGGGTCAGGGTACCAAATCTCCCGCCATACCTTTGGGTGGATTCAGTTTTCAAAGCAATAGGAAACCACTTGGGTTCCTTTCTGGATGTGGATAGATCTTATCTGCATACCTATGAAAAAGCGGTTGCAAGGATCCTAGTAAGGCTCAATCCGACTGAAGGGCTCGCAGAATCTTTTCTGTTGCAATACAAGGAATATGATTATGAGCAACTGTTAGACTATGAACTATTTCCCTTTAGATGTCACTGCTGCCACGAATACGGGCACTTAGCGAGGGACTGCCCTTTGGGGAAAAGAAGAAGGGGGGCACAGCTGAAGGTGGAGGAGTGGGAGGTTTTGTCGGATTTCCCCAAATCTCAGAAGAAGGAAGAAGTCTCAAAGATGGATCATCAGAATGAAGATCCCAGCCCCCGGTCGGCCGAAGAAATGCAGCGGAAAGTGGGGAGCCCTGAACATCGAACAGATGACCAGCCAAGTCGGGTTCCCACTGAGGCAGAGTTGGCTGGCCGTTCGGAGAAGCCCGCCCCCGGTTTGCAGTCCTCTTCTTGTATGTTCAATATAAATTCTGCTTCGTGTAATGAAGTTTTTGGTGGAAATACTTCTATGTTGCCGATTTTTGAGGACCCTCCACAAATCATAGAGTCCTTACCAGAGGCCTTCCCGTCCTCAAATCTGAACAGTGAGGTGTCTTCAAAATATAATCTCGGATCGGGTAGTCCCTCTGTCACTCGTCATTATAACTTAAGGTCCCTCCATAAGAACCCTGCCCACAAAATCGATTTGCAAGAATCAGTGGGTGGGCTCAGTCCTGAAACATCTAGGGGTACCTCTAAGAAAGGTAGAGGTAGGAAATCTCTTTTATCAAAGGCACAAGTTAAGGCAAAGTATGATGTGGCTGACGGGAAACAAATGTCGATCCCCGGGGTGCTTAGAGCAGCGAAATCCCCTAAGATGGTTAACAAATGATCTGTCTATCCTGGAATTGCAGGGGTTTAGCTAGTAAACCCAAAAAACTAGCTCTAAAGGATCTCATTACTCGCCATCACCCGGATGTGGTTTTTCTTCAGGAAACCTTGGGCAAGGGAACCGAAATTGAATCTTCATTGAGATCCCTTTTCCCGGGTTGGTTTTTTTCTGCACTAGATGCTACTGGTCATTCTGGAGGCCTCGCCATAGGGTTTAAGGACGGGAGATTCAAGATTCAAAACGGTTGGGGCCTGCCTCATGCTTTGGGTATGGAGGTTCTTTCGGCAGAATTTGACCAGCCTCTGTTGTTCATAAATGTATATGGCCCTTGTCAGCGCAGAGTCCCTTTTTGGAATAATTTCTTGTCTAAAGATTTTCTTCTGAATAAGAATTTGATTATTGGGGGTGATTTAAACTTCTCACTGGGGATAGCGGAAACCTGGGGTCCTTCCGCGAGGGAAGATTCATTAACTGATTTTTTTTCAAAGGCTCTCCAGAATGCAAAGCTGATTGATGTCAACATTATTAAGGCAAAGCCGACCTGGCGGAACAGAAGAACGGGAGAAGGTAGAGTTGCAAAGAGATTGGATCGCTATCTCATAAATGAAAAAATGGCGGCTTATATCCCTTTGTTCAGACAATGGGTGGGGGATGGGGGAAACTCGGATCATTTCCCAATTTTTCTTGAATGCTCAAAACCCCCTGCAAAGCCGGCCACTCCCTTCAAATTCAATGCTTCTTGGCTTCAGGAGGAGTCTTATCAACAACTTTTCAAAAACACCTGGAGACATTTGGATACAAACTCTCAGGTCAGCAAAGGAGGCCATTTTATGGAGAATCTGAAAAGGCTTAAGAGAGCAACCATTGATTGGGCTTCCGAGAGAAGAAGGAAACAAAATGAGGAATTGGTAAAAATCGAGGAGGCTCTCGGCCTTCTTGAAGATCCTGACTCGGACGCCTATGTGTCTCAGGAATCGAAAGAGAAAATTTTGACTTTAGAGAGGAGCAGAGCAAAGATTTTGCTGGATAAAGAAGAGGAGTGGAGATTGAAGAGTAGGGCCATCTGGCTGAAAGCTGGGGATGAAAACACAAAAAATTTTCACAACTACGCTAAAGGCCGGAAAAGTGCAAACACCATCTGGAAGATGAGAGACCACAAAGGGAGGGAAGTGTCCTCTTTTGAAGCGATCTCCTCATTAGGGAAGAATCATTTTCAAGCCCTCTTTACTGCTCCAGGGGGGATCTCTTTGGCCGAAATTATCAGAACGGCTCAAGCGTTTCCTAGATTTGTGGAAGAAGAGGATGCAGATTTACTCTTTAGGGCAGTGGATAAGGAGGAAGTGGAGCGTATTATTAAGGCAATGCCAAGAGATAAAAGTCCGGGCCCGGATGGCTGGACTATTGAACTTTTCACCCATTTCTTTGATCTTATCGGTGATGAGCTTACTGAAGTAGTGGAGGAGTCTAGAAAGAAAGGTGAAATATTCAGTTCGTTCAACACTACTTTCATAGCACTTATCCCAAAAACTGAGAATCCGGTTTCCTTTGAAGATTTCAGGGCCATCTCTTTATGTAATACAATCTATAAGATAATTGCGAAGATTATTGCAGTGCGCCTGAAACCCATTCTATCTGAGTGTATTTCAAATGAGCAGTTTGGGTTCCTGGACGGACGACAGATTCACGAAGCAATTGGAGTAGCACAGGAAACTATTCACAGCATCAGGCAAGCAAAGAAGAAAGGGGCTGTTTTAAAGATCGATCTTTCCAAGGCCTGTGATAGGATTGACTGGTCTTATCTAAGGTTATTGTTGACTCATCTGGGTTTTAAAGTGGAGTTTATAAATTGGATTATGGGGTGCATTACAAATGTCAATTTTGCTGTGCTCATTAATGGGGCGGCCTCCCATTTCTTCAAAAGCCAGCGAGGTTTGAGACAAGGTTGTCCTCTTTCTCCCCTTCTCTTTCTCCTGGCAGCAGAGGGACTTAGCAGATTGATCTTAAAAGCAAAACAGTCAGGCTTGCTCACAGGTTTGGAGGTTGCGGTAAATTTGTTCATTTCACATCTTCTATTTGTTGACGATATTTTGTTATTTTTAAATGGGAATCTAACCGAAGTCAAAGTTCTTAAAGATATCATTGACCTGTTTCTGAAAGCTATAGGACTTCAAATAAACCCCAGGAAATCTCATTTCATTTTGGAGGGTTTCACCAGGCAAGAGGCATATGCAATTACATCCATCTTGCCTTTTGAAACTAGTCAGATGGATATGCCTTTTAAATACCTGGGTTTTTGGTTAAAACCGTCCTCTTACCGTAAACAAGATTGGCACTGGCTTGTGGCAAAAATAGAACAGAGGATATCACACTGGAGTTTCAAGTGGCTCTCTAGAGCTGGCAGACTCACTTTGGTCAATTCAGTTCTTCAAGCCATTCCTGTGTTTTGGGCAGCACTGACTTGGATTCCCAGAGGGATTATTCATAAAATTAAGCAGATCTGTAGCAGATTCTTGTGGTCAGGCTCAAAGGAAAGTTCAGTGCTCCCATGGGTTGCTTGGGATAAAATTGCTAGACCGAAGGAGTGGGGAGGCTGGGGAGTAAAACAGCTGGTGGATTTTTGCCAATCTTTGGCAGCAAAATCAGGTTGGCGAATTGTAGAGGCAGAAAATCTCTGGACCAGGGTTGTCAAAAGGAAGTATATTGATCCAACTCCCCTCGAAGATTGGATCAGAAGCCCAAACAAAAAAGGGAG
Source organism: Pinus taeda (assembly GCA_000404065.3). NCBI lineage: Eukaryota > Viridiplantae > Streptophyta > Pinopsida > Pinales > Pinaceae > Pinus > Pinus taeda. The sequence goes on along the minus strand of APFE030205194.1, from coordinate 42,927 downwards.
GAATTGCTCGGTCATCTGGAAGGCAACCTTGGATACCTTTAAAATCATTGAACGAGGACGAGCATGGAAAGTGGGGAATGGTGATTGTGTGCGGATTGGTAAGGACCCTTGGGTAGGGTGTAATGAGCATTATGCTTTATCTCCTGGGCTGCTTGAGCACCTCGACTCAAAAGGAATTAAGATGCTCCAACAGATTGAAAATCCGGGCTTGTCTTCCATTTGGGGGCAGGGCTGGAAGTCAGCTGAAGATTTGGATTTGGATGTTCTTTGGCGAGATGAATGGAATGTCTTTATTCAGGAACTAAATCGATCGAACGTCAGACTAAAGGACGCCCCAGACTCTCTCGTTTGGGCACATGCAGAAACAGGTCGATACTCCCCAAAGGCTGGCTATGATTTTTTGATGAGCAGAAAGGGGTGGGAGGCTCCGGTTTGGTAGGCAAAGCCACTGTTCAAACTAAAATGCCCCAAAAAAGCCAGAATCTTTTTCTGGTCCGCTCTAAAAAACAAAATACCCACATGGGATATCCTCCAAGCTCGTTTCCAATTGGGGCCGATTAGATGTCCGCTTTGCAATGAGGCCTCTGAATCGATCTCATACCTCTTTGTGAGCTGTCCTTTCACTAAGTCAGTTTGGGAGGAAACATTCAAGCTGCTGAAATGTACAGGGAAATGGGAAGGGGAAAATTTATCTGCTGCATGGGAATACTGGTGGGCTCACTATTCGGAGAAAAACATGCGAAACCTTCCGCCGATTGTCTGTTGGGGTATTTGGATATCCCGAAATGGATGTATCTTTAATGGGAAGGCCACCCCTGTAAATGTCATTGTTGTACAAGCATCAACCATTTTCTCTTGTTTACCCGAACCTGAGGGCCTTTCCTCTTCAATTCAACGGGCGGATCTCGTTATCAGAGAGGGCATCCCCTATGCCTTTTTTGACGGAGCAGCTCAAAACAATGTCACTGGAACTGGAATTATAATCCACCTTAACCCCTCGCATTCCTTAAAAGCCTCTGTTGGACTTGGATCGGGTTCAAACAATTTTGCTGAATTATCAGCCTTAAAATTGCTCCTCTGCTGGCTCATACATAGAAACACCCTCATTGTTCAGATTTTTGGAGACTCGGCCAATGTGGTCAATTGGGTTAATGGAAAATTTATATGCAGGAATTATTTGCTGTTACCTCTGTTGGAAGAAGTCCAGAGTTTAAAGGCACATTTTAATATTTTCTCCATTGCTCATATATACAGGGATAAAAATGAAGAAGCCGACCGATATTCAAAAGCAGGTCTACAACAGGTTTTGGGATCATGGTGGATAACGGAACAAGCTCAGGATCTGATCCGTGTGTCGGATGCTCCCCCTTTTGCATAAGTTCTTTTGTCTTTTATCTTCTTCTCTTTGTTCTGAACTGTTTTGTTATGCCCATGAGGCAGGAGTGATTGTATTTTCTTTTTTCTATTTTGATGATCTTAAATGATATTGGTATTGGGCGTTTTTCCTGTAAAAATGGAGGCCCAGGATACTATAATCTCAAATCCTTGTGATAGGGCTGTTGCTGGCCGGTGATCAGAAGAGTCAAATACGCCTTTTGTCAAAAAAGACATGGCAAAAGTGATAACACTGAAGAGGTAAACTCCTTTGGGACTTGTGAAATCACAGCTGAATGTAAAGACATTCTTTTTTGTAGCTTTTTTATTCCACTATTAATAGAAAAGCGCGGTATTTTTTCCCACCTTACCAACCATCAATATTATAGAGAAATAACAATGTTATTGAACACTAGAACACAAAATGTGATTTTTTCTTCTTCTTTACAATTAGCTTGCAGCCATGTAAGCGACAACCATTGAGGAAATTTCGACAAACAATTTGCAATCATGCAATCTACAACCATTATGGAATTTTATCAAATAGTTTGCAAGCATGAAATCTACAGCCATTGAGGCTTTTTAACAAATAGTTTGCAAGCTTGCAATCTAAAACCATTGAAGCATTTTAACCAACAGTTTGCAAGCATGTGATCTACCGCCATTGAGACATTTTAGGAAATAGTTAGCGGACATGAAATAAATTACCATAAAGATGTTTAAACTATTAGAGAGACAATAAAACTAGAATTTACAAAATAGCATGAATCATATTAATATCATCAATGGTAAAAATTTTGTAAAACAACACAATCAACAATTCATACAAGGCAACGACAAATCGACAAAATCGACCAGATTATGGAATCTGAGTCTAGAAAAAACTTTTTTGGAAATCAAAGTGGGGTTATATGGCCATATGGTACGAATACCCCCTGATTTTGAGCTGGATCGCATCCAAAACTCCTAGGGATGCAATTTTTTAAAACAACAAAACTTTGGATCTCATTTACCACTTTTGTCGAACACATGGAATACAAACTTTTATCTACAACTCTACATGAAGAAAGACAACCCAACATTATGCTACTATGAGTTTTCCATTGAATTTAAGTTCACTATATGAATTCCACGTGACTCGTTGCTCATTTTTAACATCTAAAGAGGTTCTTTCAAAAAAAATTTAAAACGTTCTATTGTTTTCTACAGGGTCAACCCCAACTCATACATTCTTTAGTTATCACTCAAACCATACATGCATTATTTCCGTATAAGCAATGCATTGTAAATTTAGTCATGTTTTTTTGTTTATGTTTTGTTTTGTTTTTTTTACCATAATCTTTGTTGTAATAGTATGCATGCAAAGGTTGGTAATTTATTCTCACTATAACCAGTGAGTGCTCATGATTGTTCATAGGCGCAATAGAGGTTTTATTGTCTTTTATCTGCATCCATATTCAAATGTCATGAGCGCAACTTTTAAACAAGCATTATCACTTTCTACTCTTTAATGCGGTCATTAATCATGCATCATGCATCTCATGTTAATTGTAGTCTACTACAAGTTCAATTAGAATCATACTTGAGATGATGCCCACTAGCATCATACCTCTATTTTCTTTTTGCTTAATGATTCTCAAAAGGCGTCAGTGTTGCAACCTTTTGCTCTGATACCACTTGTAACATCCCCCGGTAACCTCGCAGGAAAATTCATGGAGTTAGGAAATTTTTTCGGCATTTACCAATGTGTAAATTTCTAAATTATTTTATTTATTCCCTCAATAATCATTAGAATAATCATCATCATTACATAGAGAAATATTTAGTAAAAGCATGGTAAGTTACACAACCATTAAATTATCATTGTTGTGGCATATTAACTTAAATATCCTACTATAACTATGCATCGGTTCCATGATTCTTTTAACTTAGTTAGTAAATCACATACTTGATAATATAAACATCACATCATGAAAGGAATTAACATCATAAAGCTGGCACAATGAAAAATCACATTATTAGACATTGATATACCCTATAAACCACGTAGGGTGAAAACTAGCAAGCGTTTAATTTTATTATTAAACATTTGTGAGGGTGTTCACCCCTCACTCAATGGTTATAAGAGAGTTCATCCCTTGATCATTGTCATAAAATATTACATAGAAAAATAATCTTAAATCCAACATAACTAGCTATAAGCTATTACAATGATATGGAATTTGATCCAAGACAATTAATAAGGTATTATAGACTCATGTGCATGGATGTTCCTATGTTATTTTATGCAAGGGATTGATAAGATTGCGAAATACACAGGCACTGAAGCAGTTAAAGAAAACATAACAGGCAACACATATAAACACAACAAGTTTAATAAGGAGTTCACCCAATACTCCTGGGCTATGTCTCCTGGTCCAACCTTCAATGGTAGCCTCTCTATTATGTTTTCAAAGAAGAGTTTTTACAATAGTGAGCTCAATTTGAGTCTCACACAACAGATACAAATCAGTAGGACTGTACTTGGATCCCCCAAGTCTCTGGAGTACACAGGCTCTCCTTACTGAAACTCGACCTCTATTGGTCACAGTAGTATGAGCCCAATCTGAGACTCATACATGACATCCATATACAAAGGAGTTCCCTTGAACCTCTCAAGCCTTCTTTGGAGCACACAGACTCTTTGACTCTCTATGTCTCTGTCTTGACTCTGACACGATGCTGCCTTTGTTTTTGTAGGTCAGCTCGGCTTCTTCTCTCTGCTCTTAGCTTTCTTAATTTGCCTACTTTTCTCTCTGTCAGCTCGTGGCTTTAAAGCTAATCTGCTTTCTTACTGTTCGTTTCCGCTTCTCGGCTTTCTGGTTCCCCTGCCTATGTTTATTTGAATCCATTTGTTCTGCATAATCATCACTGTATAACGCCTCACAGGGAGGTGACCACCCATTTCATAGCGAACTGAGTGTCAGTTCTCTTGGACGTTTTTGAAATGACCGTTTCTTCCGTTAACTCCAAGAATGCCCGCGAAACATGACCTTTTGCTAACGCATTGTCCACGTCGGACTTCAAATCCTATACAACTCTGTCTGTTGACCCCGTCAAATTTAGTCATCCATCGGAACACATCTCAGCCGTTGATCTGGAGCCTCCAAATCCTACGGTCATCGTCCATATCGGGCGGATAAGTAACATGATGTTTACCCATCCGATGTGAGTAGTTCTCTCTCTCTTCAACCGGACGCGTGGCAACCATTGTGTGGCATCGAGCGGGACTCAGTTGAAACCGCTTACCGCTCAAAACCCTTCCGATATTCTGTCGGTTTTTGTGGGACCTCGCTTCTGACGGAATCAAAACGATATCCATTACATTTTATGATTTTTCGGGTTTGGGGGCTTACGACCCTTCCTTCTTTGAGGGGTTTTTCCTACGATATGTGATTAGCGACAGCGCGCGTTACCATGGACCAACAGTCTGCGCGCTTGACCGAGGGTCCTCGTTGCTCCGTGTTGATCACAAATTGCAACTGTTACGAGGATATCTCTGATAAGCTTGATCTTTATAAGACTTTGAAACTTTGGCATGATTTTTAAAGAGCTCATGAAAACTTAGAGAGTGTTCTAGGATCCAATTTGGATCACGTCCTTCCCACTGAAAAAGCTTTTAGACCACCAAAAGTTGGTTTTTAAGCATCAATCAAGTGAGGGTATAGATTCCTCGCTTGCACAATTTCTATCCATCTTACACTACTTGGTTTTGAACCTTTGAGCCCAATCCCAAGGTACTCAACATCCCCTCTACGCGTAGTTCTCACCTTTCTGTCCAGAACTGTATCTTCCTGCAATTCATTGAGATATTTAGGCAACATATCATCAATAGAAGGAAATTGACTCTGCTCTTCAAGATTTTCAATTAATGAAGGTTCAAACAATCTCAAGCTTTCTATATTAACTAATGAATAAATGTGCATGTAAGCTAGAAAATCAAGGCGAAAAGCATTCTCGCCGATTTTCTCAAGTATCTTGAAAGGTCCATACCTTATCGACTTCAGCTTCTTACCTTCACCTTGCATTCTGTCTTTGTTCATATACAGCCAGACTTGATCACCAACTTGGAAACTATGCTCAGTCCGATGCTTATCATGTCTTGCCTTGTACTTGTCTTGGCTCTTTTCCAACTGTTCCTGTATTGTATGGTGAATCTCTTGGCTTTGTTCAATGAGCTTGGTCGCCTTGTCCACATCACTATGTCCATCAACCGCTATGTCTTTACCAAAGACAAAATCCAAATAAGACCTTGGTGTGAAACCAAAACAGGTCTCAAAAGGAGATCTCTGTATAGAAGAATGTTTAACCCGGTTGTAAGCATGTTGCACATAACACAAATGTTCATCCCAAAGCTTGGGATGCTTGCTGTAATAGCCTCTGAACAACTGGATCACTGTCCTGTTGACCACTTCTGTTTGGCCATCTGTTTGTGGATGAAAGGTTCTGCTCTTCTTCAATCTGGTGTCCATCAATTCCCACAAACTTGACCAAAACTTCCCAACAAACAGGAAATCTCGATCAGATATAATGGAAGTGGGTAATCCAAAATGAACCCATACATGCTGAAAGAACAACTTTGTTGTTTGTTCAGTTGTAATCTATTTGTTACAAGGTATTAAAATACACATTTTGTTGAACGATCCACATTAACATATAAATAGTCATGACCTTTTCTAGATTTAGGCAGCTCCCCAACAAAGTCCATGGAAATACTTTCCCAAGGATAAGAAGGAATTGGTAGTGGAGTGTACAAACCTAGTTTTCTATTGTTGGGCTTGCTTTTAGCACACATGGTACACCCTCCTACAATCTAGACACTGTCTTATTCATTTTTGGCCAATAACAAAATCTTTGCAGCTATGCAACTGTTTTACTTACACCAAAGTGACCGGATATTAGAGAAGTCTGTGATTCTCATATTATCTTTACTCTTTCAGTTTGAGGAATGCATAACTTTCCCAAATGATACAAGAGTTGGTCCTTAACATGATAATCCAATTCTTCTACTTGTTTGCCATGACTTAAAGTTGCGTATACATCTTTAAAATCTATATCTTGAGCATATTGTTCAATGTAGCTTTCATGCAATAATGAATTATGCTTAAGTATAGTAGATGCATTTATGATTGTTCTGGACAACATATCTGCAACTTTATTGTGTATGCCCTTTTTATATCTAATGAAAAGATGAAACTGTTGTAGAAAGCCCATCCACCTGTAGTGTCTTAATTGCTACAACTTAGTTTGTGAGTGTAAATATTGAAGTGGTTGATGATCAGTATGTATAACTGTCTCTTTGCCCATTAGATAATACAATTCTTTATCATATGTGGGATAATTAACTACTGCAAAATTAAATGTCTCAGAATGATAACATATGGGTTTATTGTGCTGCATCAACACTACTCCCATGGCATAGTCACTAGCATCCGTTTCAATCTCAAAGGGTCTTTGAAGATCGGGCAGTGCTAGTACTGGTGCTATACTAATATTTTCTTTTAAGGTGTCGAAGGCTTCCTGTTGTTTGCCTCCCCACTGAAACACCTTGTTCAATCTTGTTAAAGCATGTAAGGGAGCTGCAATCAAGGAAAAGTTAGAAATAAACTTTCTCCAATACTGTGCTGCTCTTAGGAAGCTTCTAACTTCTGTAGCAGATTTGGGTTTTATGCCAGTTTACAATGACTGCAACTTAGAGGGATCTATCTTCAATTCACCACCCCCTATAATATGACCCAAATAATTCAAAGATGTTTTTCCAAATTCACATTTTGATAGCTTAACATAAAGATTTTCTCTTTTCAAAACATCTAGAGTCTACTTTACATGCTTCAAATGTTCTTCCCATGTTTTACTAAATATAAGAATGTCATCTAAGTATGCAATGACAAAATCATCAATAAAAGTCTTGAGTACATCATTCATTACTCTCATGAAAGTAGCAGGAGCATTAGTTAAGCCAAAAGGTATAACCAACAACTCATATAATCCCTTATTTGTTTTGAAAGCAGTCTTCCATGCATCTTGCTCTGCAACTCTGACCTGATGGTAGCCACTATGCAAGTCCAACTTGGAAAAGTAAACAACTTCTTTCAACTAATCTAATAGATCATCTATGCGAGGAAGGGAATAATGATTTTTTATCATTATCTTATTCAGTGCTCGGTAGTCAATGTACATTCTCCATAAGCCATCTTTCTTTCTCACCAAGACAATTGGAAACCCACATGGCGATGTGCTAGGTCTTATGAACCCTTTCTCGAAAACTCCTGTACCTGCTTCTTGATTTCTGCATTCTCTAAAGCGGACAACTTGTACATTCCGATGTTAGGCAATGGAGCATCTTGTTGCAAATTAATATAATGTACTATTTCCTTTTTGGGTGGCAGACCTTTAGGTTCTTGAAATAGCATATCATATTCCGAAACAACTTTTTCTAAATCAGCTTGATGTTTAGCATTACAACCTTCAAATACATTGGTTTTATCAGGTTTCTTTTCCTTTACAACCATCAGTAAAAAAAATTTGCATGAATTTACAATTCTTTTCATCTGCCCTGAGTTTATGAGAGTGTAATTATTCTTGAGTTTATGAGCTCTTACAATATATTCAATTCCATCTTTAACGAGTTGACACTTGTTTTCAGCTCTGTAGAAAATGGATTTCTATCATACACGTAAGGACTTCCTAAAACAATTCCACATATATCCAAGGGAACAATATCTAACTCAACCTCATCTACAAATGCTGACCCAAAAGAAAACCTAAGTTTACATTGTCTAGTCACTTGTAGCTTTGCTTTATCCCATAACCAACCTAATGGATATGGCCTTTTGTGAGTTGTGGTTAGTAATCCCAGTTTCTTTACAATTGCTTCAGAAATTAAGTTTACTTGTGAGCCACTATCAAACAAAGTATCAACCTTTTGATGCTTGGAAGTGACTCTAATATGAAAAAGCTCATGTCTTTTCCTCTCATTTTCTTCATTATCAGTCGATTGTGTAGAGTTACTAGTAGATGCTTCAGAATTTTTACCTTTTATACCTGTGGTTGCGATTGTTGTTTCATCCCTTGAGTCTGACCCCAAATCCTTCTGAATAGATGCAGCAATCTTCTTCTTTTTGCCATCATACTTGGGTTTCAGCTCTGAATGCAGAATCCAGCAGTGTTCCTCATCATGCCCATCCTGCTTGCAGTGAGTGCATGAAGGTTTGGTCTTTTGTACAACATTTGCCTTCCTCTCTTCCCATTTCTGTTTTCTCTTTTCCTTGTTCTTGTTTGCAGTGGGTTTTGATGATCCCCCGACTTATGGATTCACATTCTTGCCTCTAGCCTCTAGATGTGTAGCTTGAATAGATACCTCATCTGTGCTAATGGGATTAAACATGAGAATGGTATGTCTCAAATAACTATGTAGACCACCTATATACTTCAACAAAGTTTCAGGCGAGTCTAAAGAAATTCCTAGAATCAAAGCTCTTTTTCTAAATTCTTGGGTGTAACTTTGTACACTTTGCCCTTTCAATTGGCGAAGAGTTTGCCAACTCATCATAGCTTGCTGCATATAAGCTAGTAGATAGAATTGTTTTTTAATTGCAGAAACAAATTCATTCTAGGTAGAAAGAATTTTACCATGCTTCTTCAAATCAACTTGTGTCCTATCTTCCCACCATACCAGGTCGGTGCCTCCAAGGCGTAGGCTAGCCAGCTGAATCTTTTTCCTTTCTGAATCGATGTTCTACACTCTGCAATATACATCAATCTGTCTAATCCAGTTATCTAGCTTTTCTGCATTCAATTCTCCATCATAAACTGGAAAATCAAACTTCACATCTAATTTAATCAAAGAAGGTTTCTTCTTTTTCTTTTCAGGGCTTTCTTTGTGTGAAGAAGATGATGATGAAGGTGATGATGGGGGAGATGGTGGAGAAGGCTTCTCTTCTTTTCCTTTGCCTTCTGGGAGGGCAACTAGAAGAGGTTCTTCTACTCCTTTATCTTGTTTGGAGGTTGATGACTCTTCACCTCTACCTTCCTTAAATTCTCTATACATTTTTTCGACCATGGCTCTCATGGTCATGAAACTGTTCATGAACTAGGAGTCTGATTCCAAGGGACTTTCTTCTGACATTTTCCTCTTAGGATAGACTCTTCCAATTTTTGGGTTAGCTTCAACCAACTCTCCTTCTCCTAATTTAAGCTTTGATCTAGTTATCATTCAACAAAAAAAGAATCCAACACAAGCTTGTCTAACCTTAGCAACCTAGAGCTCTGATACCACTTGATCTGGAATTTGATCCAAGACAATTAATAAGGTATTACAAAGTCATGTGCATGGATGTGCCTATGTTATTTTATGCAACGGATCGATAAGATTGCGAAATACACAGGCATTGAAGCAGTTAAAGAAAACATAATAGGCAACACATATAAACACAACAAGTTTAATAGAAAGTTCACCCAATACTCCTGGGCTACGTCCCCTGGTCCAGCCTTCAGTGGTGGCCTCTCTATTAGGTTTTCAAAGCAGAGTTTTTACAATAGTGAGCACAATTTGAGTCTCACACAACAGATACAAATCAATAGGACTGTACTTGGATCCCCCAAGTCTCTGGAGTACACAGACTCTCCTTACTGAAACTCGACCTCTATTGGTCACAGTAGTATGAGCCCAATCTAAGACTCATACATGATAGGCATATACAGAGGAGTTCGCTTGAACCTCTTAAGCCTTCTCTGGAGTACACAGACTCTTTGACTCTCTCTATCTCTGTCTTGACTCTGGCACGATGTTGCCTTTATTTCTGTAGGTCAACTTGACTTCTTCTCTCTGCTCTTAGCTTTCTTAACTTGCCTACTTTTCTCTCTGTTAGCTCATGGCTTTAAATCCAATCTGCTTTCCAACTGTTCGTTTCTGCTTCTCGGCTTTTCGGTTCCCCTACCTTTGTCTGCTTGAATCCCTCTATTCTGCGTAAGCATCACTGTATAACACCTCACAGGGAGGTGGCCACCCATTTCATAACGAACTGAGTGTCATTTCTCTTGGATTTTTTTTAGACGACTGTTTCTTATGTTAACTCTAAGAATGCCCGCAAAACACGACCTTCTGCCAACGCAACGTCCACGTTGGACTTCAAATCCTATACAACTCTGCCTGTTGACCCCGTCAAATCCAGCCATCCATCGAAATGCGTATCTGCCATTGATCTGGAACCTCCAAATCCTACGGTCATCATCCATATCGAGCGGATAAGTAACATGACATTTATCCGTCTGATGTGAGTGGTTCTCTCTCTCTTCTGCCGAATGCGTGGCAACCATTATGTGGCATCGGGCGGGACTTGGTTGAAACCACTTACCACTCGAAGCCCTTCCGATATTCTGCTGGTTTTTGTGGGATCCCGCTTCTGACGGAATCAGAACGATATCCGTTACATTTTATGATTTTTCGGGTCTGGGGGCTTACGACCCTTATCGCTAATCGCATATCAGAAACTACCCTCATTCCTTGAAATGTCCTCTGGTTTTGCTAATTTGCGACAACGTGCATTACCATGGACCGACGGTCTGCGCGCTTGACCGAGAGTCCTCGTTGCTCCGCGTTGATCACAAATTACAACTGTTACGAGGATATCTCTGATAAGCTTGATCTTTGTAAGACTTTGAAACTTTGGCATGATTTTTAAAGAGTTCATTAAAACTTAGAGAGTGTTCTAGGATCCAATTTGGATCATACAATCAACAAGATATCATTTACCCATGAATCATAAATCTCTATGTCTTGGTGGTCTGACTATTTCCATTAGTGGATTCTCTTGCAGTTGGAATTCCTCGATCTATATGGACCAACAAATCTTTATCTGCCACAATGTTAAACATCAACTGTCCTTTACACAAGTCATCATCCTTTCCTACCCTTTTCGCCATCAACACACTTATATCATGATTAGATAAAATATTAATAAACCAATAATCAATATTTATTAGCAACACTTTAACATCTATTTGTGTGCATGCATAAAACTTAAACAGAATGTCACTAAATGCTTTTTTTAACATCATTGCCCATACATTAGTAACAAGAAAATCACTATCAAGCGTCATCTTTCTAACAAAACACCAACATAATCTTGCACGCACTTTCATATTTTTTTCCAAAGGAAAGCTAACATACTAGATATTGTTCTTATTCATGCAAATGCATAACAAGATTTCAAGCGAAGTAACTCAACAAGCAATTTTCTTTGTGCCTACTGTTATGTTTTCTTTTCTAAAGGGATTAACACAATAGATTCTATACATATACATGTGAATGCGTTTTCTTTTCCAAACACATCTTTTCCACACGAGAATTATTCACAATGGCTATTCTGTATAAAAATGCAAGCTCTATTTCAAACAAAGTTAACATAATACTTATAATTTCATGCATGCAACTACTTCTCCTCTCCAACATAAAATAACATGGTAGCTTGTTCTTCTTGCATGTGAAACATATATTTCTTTCCAAAGGAAACTAAGAAAATCTTGCATGGAAAAATAAACACATTTCTTTTCCAAAGGATCAGACACAACATTTATTCTTTCATGCAAGGAAACATTTCCCTCTTACCAAAAGCTCTAGCCTGATATCTATACATAATCTTCTCCCAAAAGAAACTAATACCATAGCTAATCCCTTTTGGTGTGCAAATGCATATTATTTTTTCCCAAAAGAAGGTTAACACAATTAGTAATATGCGATTGCACCTTCTTTTTCTTTAGAAATGTAATACCAAAACTATACTTTTCTATGCATGCAAGTGTATATGTTTCTCTAAAGAATCTTTCAAAGGAATCTTAACATTATTTTTTCCCAAAAGAAGGTTAACACAATTAGTATTATGCGATTGCACCTTCTTTTTCTTCCGAAATGTAATACCAAAACTATATTTTTCTATGCATGCAAGTGTATATGTTTCTCTAAAGAATCTTTCAAAGGAATCTTAACACAATAAAGCATGTGATTACTAGTTTTCCTCTCCAAGAATCTAATTCAATAATGAATACAAGGACATGTTTTTCTCTTCTCTTGTTTTTGAAGAGTTCTAACGCAACAAATATCTCTTTGCATAATATATATATATATATATCTATATATTTATTTATTTATTTATTTCCAAGGAATCTAACAAACTATTTCTTCTTTTTGCAAAAGTTAGCTAACTCATTGGCTATTATGCATGCATTACAAAATATTTTCCTATCATTTCACACATCAAACAAATTTGTAATATTTCCTTAAGAAATAGCATGAATAATAAATCTTTCTCAAATAACACATCCAATAGTCTTTTATGCAAAGGTTTTATGTGAACTATTTCTCAAAAAATTTACTCACATATTTATTTCAAGTAGATCAAATATACTAGTGGACATAAGCACATATTCTCTTTAAGAGTCCAATATTTTTCTTTAAAAATTTAATGCATATGTATCAGGAGAACATCCTTGGTAATATTTTAAATAAATTAACTTAATTCCTTTACAAGAATTACTAGCATAATTGTTCTATTCTTTTGCATGCGAATAACTTATTTCGTTTCAAAAAATATCAACATAATTGTTCTATTTTTTTGCATGTGAATAACCTAATTCTTTTTAAGAAATATCAGACTTAATAGTTATTGATTTGTGCATGCAATTAATTTATTTCTTTTCAAGAACATTAACACAATATTTATCTCTATATGTACATAACAACTATTCTTATCGCGCTGACAAATCAAATGGCAACACTGTGTTTTTCCTATTTTAGTCATCAACTTTGGACACAGTTTTCCGAATAACTAGAAACGAATTTTTAAAAACAAAAATTGGTTTTTGTTGGAACAAGTTCATTAAAAAAACCTCTCTCAGCTTTTACACAGGTGTCATGGTTTGGAATATTCGAATGAATCTTTGCAACCCATTTTTCCATATTTAAGTATTAAATAATTTCATGTTTTTGTCATCAACTTTGGACACGGTTTTCAAGAATTTGAAAACAAATTCTTCAAATCTGAAAGACCCTTTTAGTAAGAACGGGCTTATTTACAAAAATGGCATTCCGTTTTTACACATCTATCACAGTTTGGGAGATATGAAGACATATTTGGACCCTATTTTCCAATAAATCATGCAATTCACATAATTATTTAGCCATGAAAATCTTTTAAGAATTCAATGCACATGAAATCTTTTAAGAATTCAATAAACAAAACACTTATTCCTCTATGCATGGAAGTCCATAGAAGTTTTCCCAAGAAAATAATCTCGACTCTTTATCATATGAAAATTTTCAAACAAATAAATTTGATTTTTATTTCTTCATGCACCATATGCAAACACAATAATTTTCAAAAAGCATAGTTACTTATCTTTTAATGCATGATTAGAATCCATCATTTCTCTCTCTTTGCTCCATTCTACATGTATTTTATCATTAGTTCTCATATTTGCCCATAGGCTTACAATAAGTAGAATTAACAAAATGCAATAGTTTTTCAAAATCCTAAAAGCATTCCATAAATCACTCCATAAATAAGTTTTTTCCTAAAATCACTTTGTAGATCATCTTTTTCCAAATTCTACAATCGTGCAATAAATTACTCATAAATCTCTCATACTTTTCTTTTCAAGGTAGATTTGTTTTTGCCTTATGAACAAAATATCACTTATCCATGGTTTTTTTAGAATTGTTACTCATTATTTCTAAAACTCATAAAATATACCAACTTGGAAATATAGTTTATTTAGACAGAAGAATATAAATTCTTCTAAATAAAAGAATTAAGAATTAATTCTTGTAATATTCTTATAATTAAGAATTATAAGAATATTCTTCATGTAATATCAATATAAGAATTACTAATATTTAATTATTCAACAACCCTCATTTTACGAGAGTTTTTACAGGAGCTTACATTAGGGATATTACATATATAACATTCACTCCTTCTCCTCCACCTCTTCAACTCCTCTAGTGAACTCTTTGGTCTCCTTTGTCCTCGAGCCTAGAGGGGGCATAGGGAGCTCTACATAATCAGAGCCTAGGGGTTAAGGTCAAAGAAGTAGGTCTTACTTATCAATCACGTTGAAACAAGATTCGTTTGAAATTCATTGAGGGAAATAAAAAGTCTAGTCTAGGGGCCCTTAGAGAAAATTCCCCTATAAACGGTTTTGAATGAAAACTCTCACTCAATGTTTGGGGTCTAGCCAACCCAACATGGCCTTAAAGAGACTCATCACCCAAGTTTCCCCTCATATACTTTTCATCAAGGAAACAATGATAGATTGGTCAAAAGTGGCTTCAATTCTAGCCTCCCTTCTTCCAACTTAGCCCTTCCATCAAACTGATGTTTTTTGGTGTTATGGTGGCTTGATTACTTATTGGAATCAAAGTATGTTCTTATGCACGTCAGCTTGGTATTCATGGTCATGTATGGTAACTTCCTTCAAGTTAAGAGACAAATATATCTCTTTTACAAGATTGAATATTTATGGACCATACACTGAAAGGAAATCCAATTGGCAAAAGATTTTCAACCTTCCATGTTTCTTATATGATAGAATCATTCTAGGTGGAGATTTAAACTTCACTTTGGGTCATCTAGAGATCTCGGGGTGTAATGTCCCTTTCCAATCTATAGGAGGATGATAGGTTGGAGTCATCTGGATCCCATGGGATATTGACCAAAAAAAGGGGTCAACAAAATAAAATAATAATTAATTAAATAAAGCAGGTAAAAACTCACCTTAGAAAAATATAGTGACCCATGGTTTTTAGAGGAGGATACAAGATAGAGCATGAATGATTGAAAACACTTATGAAACATAACAAGAGGGACCACCACCTTCTCTATTGAACATTTATAACATCAATTAGGTCTTGCATCCATCGATTTAACAATTATAAGTAATTATGTTATGAAACCAACTCACAAAAAGATAGAAAAGATAGATCAACGCCTTAGAAACAATTCTTGGATGATTCAAATGACAAAACCTCCTTTCTATATATAGGAGTCTAAGGGGTCACAATATAACCAAGCCGACCTAACAATAATAATATAAAGGCACATAAATTACAATAGAGGGATTCTATGCGGCACAGTGATAATAATATGGGGACAATAGTGGCACAACAATATTAATAAGGGATACAACTACAATATTAATGGGGGCATCTCTAGTATTATAGGGACCTAACATGCCTCTCTCCTTCAAAAAAGTGTTGTCCTCAAATCTTGAGTAGTTTTGGATGCTTCTGTATAAAATTCTCATCCTCCCATGTGGAATTTTCAGCGCATAAGTTCTTCCACTTAATGAGATACTCTGAAATGGATCGATTTTGTAGTTGTCGAGTTCTTGTTTCTATGACTGCTTCCGGTTCCAATATAATTTTTCCTTCCTAGTCAAGTTCTGGCAATATTGTTTGAACTGGGAGCTTGTCGCCTATAACCTTCTTTAAACATAAAACATGGAAAACTAGGTGCACTCGAGAAGCTGTAGGAAGCTCCAATTTGTATGCCATAGTACTAATCTTTTGCAACACCTTGTACGGACCATAATACTTTGGTGACAATTTGTTATCCTTCTTAGCTTGCTTGAGGGAC